>PISX010002195.1:0-168292 GCA_004024625.1 Mellivora capensis | reverse complement strand
AAAGAAGAAAAGAAACAAGATGGGATTGGGAGGGAGACAAACCATAAGTGACTCTTAATCTCACAAAACAAACTGAGGGTTGCTGGGGGGAGGGGGTCGGGAAAGGTGGGTGGGGTAATGGACATTGGGGAGGGTATGTGCTATGGTTAGTGCTGTGAAGTGTGTAAACCTGGCGATTCACAGACATGTACCCCTGGGGTTAAAAATATGTTTATATAAAAAATAAAAATTAAAAAAAAATTAAATTACTTCTCTTAGAAATAATAACACTTTTTGTATTCATCTTTAGTCAGCTTATCCAGTACATAATTAAATTATATGAATACCACATTAGATGACACAAGCTGATTTGGGAATAACCACAGCTGGGTCTTCGAAAGTACACAACTCAATTGATATAAGAGGAAGTTTTCAGTCTTTGTAGGATTCCATCAGTGTATTTTACAGAAGAATGGACATTGTCTATATAGCCAATGAGTCCATGTAAATGGAGTAGATCAGAGAATTTCAGTGAACTGGTTTGTAATCCACTTGAGGTTATGACCCGTGATTTTATGTGCATACCTATGCACACACACAGTACACACTGTCCTTTGTATATACCAAGTTCTCAATAAATAAGAATGAGGTAAAGGAAGCTGGTCATGTGTTGCAATAGAAGTACCATACAAAGGATTTAGAGGAAGTAATTGCAAATACAAAATGATGAAAATTTGATATTATACAAGTAAATCATAACATATTGGAGCTAATGGAAGTATTATGTGACATCTATGCTAGGTCTCTCTTTTTATAAATATGGAAACTTAGACCAAAAGAAATAACCAATGACTTAATATTGTGTGCCTATTTTGTTTACAAATTCACCATAATAAAGGAAGGAAGAGAGATGAGCAGAGTGCTGGAGATCATGATGAAACACATGCATGATCAGGTTGAAAGTAGAGATCTGTGGAAGGTTAAATGTACTGCAGCTGGGCGAGAAGAATTGGGATAGAGAAAGGGAGAAACCTAAAGGAAAGCTTAATCCTGATGGAAGACACAGAATTTGCTAAGGCATTAAGACATGAAAATTTTGTAGTTAACTCAGAGAGCATAAAGTTCACAATCTTGTTCTAGAGAAAAGGATATTTTGAAGGACGTTGACATGTATGGTCCAAGTGAAATTTTGAAGGGACTTAGACTCCATGCAAAGTGGTAAAAATAATATTTTCACATATATAGTCAGGATTCATGAGGTTTGTAGGTAAAAGTATGATCATGGGAGTGAGGAATACATTTAAATATATAGTATATGAAATGAACTGCAGAAGTATTATATGGCTGAAATATACTCTAAGCCCGGATATGGCCCTCATCTTGGGTGACCAAAGTAGGAGTGGATGGGAAATCCAACTGGAATAAAACTCAAGGCCCAGGGTTCTTAAAGGAGCATAATTGTGAATCCTCAGAGGATAAAGGCAATAATAGAAATGAGCTAAAACAAAACAAAAGAAAACAAAACAAAAAAACTTTCATTGACATAGTGGGCATGATTTGGACATCAATCAGTGATGGTGACAAGGTAATGAGAATAGTATAACAGGAGATGGGCTTTCAAGAAAAGGTGGTCAGGGAGAGGAGCCACTGTGTGAGTAACATCCAAGGAACAGTCATGTAGACCCAAGAGAATTTCCGGCTCTAGGAGAATGCCTGTAGGAGAATGAAAATTTGTCACTTAGAGGTCAGACAAAATGGTGTTTTCAAAAGAAATGTTAGTATTATAGTGTAGTTGAAAAGTAGAAGTAATCTTAAGAATAGTTGAGAGATATAGGACTTTGGGTAATGAAAGAGAAGATTCTGTGTAGCACAGGTTTATCTGATGACCCTTTACCACTCCTTTAGGATGATGTTCCATCAATAATGCCATTACTTATTTCATCAGTTTTCTTCCAAATTGACTTCTCCCTGTCAAGGAACACACCAGCTTGGTTCTCTCCCATTCTAGAAAATTCCATATTTAAACATATTACTTCTTTTGGCTCCAGTTTATCTATTTTAATATTCAGTCATTCTTGAAAGAGCTGTCCACACTTTATCATCAAAAATTTACTTTGGTTTTCATCTAAGTTGTTTCTCTCAGTGAGGTGGTCAGAACCATTATATTTGGAAAAATCTAAGTCTTCTCTTGAGAGTTCTTCATAATGCTTTTAATGATTTTTACCTACTTTCTGTGGATTATTTTCTGTACCATTGTCCTATAGTATTTTAAACTTAGAATGGATTAATATTGACTTTTAAAACTTTCCTATGCTTTCCATTTCTCATTGGTTGACCCCTTTATTCTCTAATAGACCTAAACCATAAGGCAACTCACATTTATTTTATACAATTAGACAATTGTTTGCCCATATTATGCCTTGACACAAGTGAATGGAAAGCTCCCAGGAGAACAAAAGAGAACATTCTGTTAGACTTCTGAGGAAGGGAGAGTGGGATTCTCTAACTATAGTTAAGGTCTTGCCATCTTCCGGTGCACCTCAGCAAATCACATTATAATAGTCTCTTCATTGATTTACTTGAATTAATTCCTCTTAACCTTTGTTGTTGTTTTTGTTTGTTTGTTTACTGCTAGATCTCCAGTCTTGAGACTAGCACCTAGAATATGTTAGGCACCTGATAAATATCTGTTGAATAATGGAATAAACAACAGATTTCTTTTCCTACACTCTATTTTCCCTCTTAGCTAAATGGAGAGCCTTCAACCTAAAATGATAATTCTCACTCATTCTGTTATACAGGTATTCCCACTTTCAAAAGCTCATATTTTGCTACTTCACTTTTACGAAAGACCAATGTCTGAACCTTTTTTTTTTTTTCCCTAACAGAAAGAAATCTGAAGAGGATTTTCACTTTTACCAGAAAAGGCAAAAAGCAAAAATAGCTTTCAGCCTTTGTTTTGCAGGAAGCAGTTCTAGAAGTGGTGCACATCTCGAGGAGCACTAGTGGTCCCACCAAGCTCCTTCCCCAGGAATTACACTCAGCATTTCAGGATCAGCTGCCAGAGCTTTGAACTGTGTCTGTGAGCATCTGTGCTTTATCTCAGTTGTTTTTTGTGCATCTGTTAGCAAGATGTGTCCTAAGGTGTCAGAAAAACCTAAGAGAGGTTATTTTTGGGGTCTGAGAACCTCAACAACTTTTCCATATAAATTACTATTAATTGCTTCTTCATTTGATGTTCTTTTGGCTTATGACAGTTTTCAAAGGAACGCTCTACATCCAGACAGCGGGGAAACCTGCAGTTTCACTTTCAGATTCTTCTTTTAATCAGGCTGGTTTGATACTTAGTCTCTTTATCTTTCTGGTTGCTTTGTCCTTTTCCAGGAGGGTATTTTGGCAAAAATAGGGTCAACTTTCAGCCTCCCTGAAGCTACTTCTCAGGTTATGATACCTCTCAATCCTCACAACCAATGACTGTCTTCTCTTTCATTGAAGACAGGTAGGCATGGAGGTGCTAAAAGCTATATAAATAATTAATGGAATGGAGACACTTGGATGCATAATTCAATTGTATTAGACAAATAGATCAGATACGTTAGAGCCACAGCACTGGCAATAGATGGGAGACCTCTTCAGCACTCCTAAAATACAGGGCCCAGAGAGGTACTGGTGTTACAAGTCAGATGAATTACTGCGACCAGCCGTGATATAATAACGGTATGAATTATTGAATTGGCATCTTCCTGAGACAGCTTTGGTCACAGCCTTGCTATGTTCTGGAGATGATAGAAGGAGATTTGTGTGATGTAAATTTATAATCAAAGGGTGTTCAGGATGAAAGATGACCTCCAAGGTTATGAACCTGAGCAGGAGACTGCATCATCACATGAAAAAGGCACTGTAAAATATGAAGCATTCTTCAGTTAGTACTTGAAAGCCAAAGAAACTCTACTTCCCTGCAAATTTAACTCTAGGAAAGTTTCAGATAGGCAGAGATAGAATGTAAGATACCAAGATAATCATGCTTTCAGTGGCTGGACTGAGAAAAGTAGATCTGGGCAATATCAGCTTACACATATTTCCTGAGATTATGCCTAAGAAAGAATTAGCAACTAATTAAAACATTGGGACCCTGAACAGCACAGAAACCTACAGCTGTGCGCACACACACACCCCCACACTCCACTTCCCTGGCAATTGGATAATTGGTGTCCCATATAGAGTTAGAATATTTTGTTAATGTCCAGGTTGTTTCATTATAGCTAGATCAAATGGATGTTTTTATTTTGGAAAGTCATCTGAAAAATACACTTCTGACCCTGCCAACCTCTTCTTCTGAGCTTAGCTGGCTGTGCAAGAGGGACCCAGACACACTGGGGGCACGTGCATTTGCCACCATTGCTTGACATGCTGAGTGATGGAGATAGATCTGGGAGAAAGAAGCTCCTTCCTGAAAACAAAGTAGCCTTTAAAAAGGGCTGTTAAACTGCTGTCTCGTGTTTGATTATTCTGTCCTCAGTAAAGTCCTTTATTTTTTACTACTAAATGGTCATTTTTATGGATGACATTATTTTAGTCCAATGACTGTTTCAAGAAACAATAGGTCAAAAGCAGCAAAGTATAGACCAGAGGGAGAACTGTGGAGAAAATTACCCCAAATAAAGACCATGGCCAGTTCAGTCCACAAGAGCATCCTCCAGCAAATTGTGTCAGATATTCAGGGAAAATCTCTTATAGACATGGTTTTAATTTAATGTAATGAAATAGTAATGCATAGATTTATACCATGCAATAAGACATTTTTATGTCTATACATAATTTCAAATTACATATGAAAAATACAGTAACTCAAATTAATGCATTTCTAACATATGATCAATTGCATTGCTTTTCCTGGCTGTTAAAATTGTGCTTTATAGCATCAATAACAAATGTAATAAAATGTATTTCCTTATTAGGTCCCTCATCTTTTTTTTTAAGAAAGGCAATAACCTAAAATTGTTATCTTCAAAGTTACTTTAAAAAAAAAATGACTTAATTGTTCTTATATTGTGTAATAAAGAGAACAGACGGTATTGACAAAATTAATTCAAAAAAAAACCCCACACAATTTTGTCCTTTTATTTTCTTCCAAGACAACAAAGATACATCAAAGACAACTGAAAAATAGTCCTGGAGAGGGGAATTATTATTACTTATAGAGTGTCAGAATCAATAAAATAGTACCTCTTGGTTTATTGACTTGAAGATATTTAAATCACTACTCTTTTATTTTTAAATAATTATTTTCAGAATTTTATTTACTTAAATAGAAATTGTTTAAAACTTATACTGAAAAGAGCGAGTATCTAGCTTGCCCTGTATTCTGTCATTTCCAGTGTAGATAAGGTATTCCTTTCTGTTACTTTCAAGGAGGCTACCAGCTGTCCTTTCATTCTCCCCCTTTGCTATTCTCCAAGCTAGTAACAAAGTACACTTTCTTATTCAAGAAAAGGAGAGATAATTCAATAAAATACCTCACAAAAGAGGCTACAGATTTCTCGCTCCTAAACAACTGGGGAATTGATTTTGATTTAGATTGAGAGTCACACTAATTTTTTAAATTTTATTTTTGAGACACCAAATGTTTATTCTGTGCAACCCATGACTTGCTTTGTCATGTCATCTACTGGAATACACGACTGTGACTGTTAGGAAGTAAGTAAGCATCCACAAAAGCTTCTTTGGGCAAAAAATCCAGAACAAAAACAAATGTGGCATGAGACACGGGATTAAGTATTGGATACTATAGTTCTCTAAGCTTTAATTTTATACATTTTAAAAAGAAAATAAACCTGCCGTGAAGATCGACCATGATTCACTTGAAATCACCTTCCCTGTCCTATATATGCATAGGATTGCTGTCATCATAAGTATCAGGGAGCTTGTGTCCTGCACCCACCACAGGCAATGTCCAATATTACATGCTGAAATCATGTGGGGTATCAAATTCAGTTATGGAGGAAAACATCTTACACATGAAAAGACTAATAACAATGCATAGTAATAGACACTAAAAGTCATAACGAAGACCCAAGATAGAATTCATAGTACAAAATTTGTTTTAAACTCCATTTTTAGAGTGTTTTAAACTCCACTGAAAAGCGATTTTCCTTTTTACTCTTATTTTTTGTTCCCAAATATGGATTCGTGTTTGGAGTATTTCCTTTTATTGGTGCATCATTTTGAATTGCCAAGTTGTATGAGGACACGTTTTCTCCGTGCACTTATTAAAGGTGGCTAACGTGCTCACCTCCTAGGAGCAAACATTTTCTAGATTCATTGGTTTCTCAGAAGCCCATGGATGAGCCTGGCAATTGACATCTTTAAATTACTGATGACCTGTAGTATTAATCCTTTCACCTTGCTAAGGCATGCCTGCTCGGCCATGGTAATCAGGCTTTTTTTGTTCATCATAATCCCATTAACAAATTGAAAGATAGAACAAGAATTTTTTTACCAATCCCTCTGACAGGAAGCAGTGCAAAGGGGTTATAATTATGGATTATGTCTTTTATTATACATTGGAGCAAGCACACATTAGCCTAATTAAAAACACAGTGTGAATATTCAACTGCATCAAGCTGCAAATGTTTAAGGCTGTCTGTAACAGCTGAAAATATATTTTGGTCTCATAGCAAACCTTGTCAAGTTGTGTGGAAAACTGAGTTCAAGAACGGAGGATTGCACATTTTTGTGTTGGCAGGTTTCCTGAGACCTCACCATGTAAAACACTTGCTAATCTGGGTGTCAGAGAGAGAAAAACACACCTGAATGAACCACAGGATTAGAAAGTGACACTATGCTGAGGTTTATTCATGTAAAGTTTCACTGAATCTCACAATATGGTTTGGACTACCATTGGAAGAATCCATGAGTGAGTAGAAGTCTGTCCTGGACCTGGGCAGAAAATACTGATTCAACATCTTAAGAAGCTATCTTTTTGTCAACTTCAGAGACATTGGCTAGGAATCATAGAATTGTAGATCTAGATTAGCATATATAGGCAATACAACCCAACTTTTTTTTTTTAAGATTTTATTTATTTATTTGACAGACAGAGATCACAAGTAGGCGGAGAAGCAGGCAGAGAGAGAGAGAGGAGGAAGCAGGCTCCCCGCTGAGCAGAGAGCCGGATGTGGGGCTCGATCCCAGGACCCTGAGACCACGACCTGAGCCAAAGGCAGAGGCTTTAACACACTGCGCCACCCAGGTGCCCCCCAACTTTTTGAAATTAGGAGATCTGGCAGGGGAAATGTCCTGTGCCACAAACATTTGGTCAAGTTGCTCTTGACTTAATTAATGACTTAATTTCAGTGTACAGGTATAAATATGTCCATCACATGGACCAAAACTAAACATAAGATCACTGAGCATGGTCAGTAGAAATATATCCCTTCGAACATGATACATGACAAGGAGAGCTCCATGAGTATGATACATGCTGTCATCTGCTTGTATTGGCAACAAGGTAATTGGGCCTATGTCATGGCATTGAAACAGAGTTGGATCATCCCTAAACATGCTTCCTAAACATATATATAATTTCATTGCTGCTCTACATCTCTGCTCTGAGTTGCCATCATCTTTCATCTAGATAACTCCAACAGCCTCCTCACTGATCACCTGTTTTCATAGGTGCCTACCTTTAACTCATTCTCCAAGAAGCTGTCATAAAATATTCCTGAAACACAAATCTCATTAGCTCTTCTTCCCATTGCTTCTGAATCACGCCAAAATGGATACCACGCCCTTTTACCATTGCTCTCAAAGTCAGGTCAGCTCTGCTGACCTCCTCTTTGTCTGCTTTGCTCCAACTGCCCTGGTTGTCTTTATTTTCCACTTAAGTACTGGGTTATTTCCTGTCTCAGCAACTTTGAATCAATATTTTTTTCTTCCTGGAAAATTTTTCCTTTTCCTTCTGGAATAATCCACACTTCTCTGTATCTTGCAAGCTTCAGCTTAAATATTTCATCAAGGAATTCCTGTTTCCATCTCACAACTGTGCTCCACCCTAGAGGCAAGGCATCATGTCATCTGCTTTCTGGAGGTTCTTATGATCATAATTTATACAATTTTCTGCATGACTATTAATTGAATATTCATCTCTCCTGCTAGATTAAAAGTTCCATGAGGTCCCAGATCTGGTCTTTTCTTTTTTTTCATCATCTTGTTGCCAGCATAGAGCATAGTGCCTCCACATAGCACAGAGGATAATAATAAGTAGTGTGGAATGAGTGAATGAATGGGCACCAGGTGGCATCTCATGCCAGCCACACACATTGGGTAGAAATTCAATTAAATCACATTTCTGGGACTGCAGGGTGCTTGCACATCCTGTTCCATCTACTTGGAATTACCTTTCTTCCCCTTCACTTTAGCTCTTCTTAGCCTTCAGAGCCTAGTACAAACATCACTTCATGATGATTCACACCCCCAGACTAGTTCTCTCCATTGAATTCAAGTGGCATTTTTCCATTTCCATTTAGAGTATTTTTTAAATAATTATTTTACATTTAATTGTGCAAAAGTTGGATCATTCTTTTGCCTGCACTTAAGCTTACCAATATGGAGGTTCTCAGGACAGTGACTACTACAGGCTCTAAGAAAATGTTTGTGAAATGGACAAAAAGATGCATGTTCAGGAAGTTTCTTCTTGATACCAAGATGTCTACTATGAGAAGAGCTGTTACTCCTATAAGAATGGTCATGTATGTGCATGTTTAACACTAGCTGAAGCAGTCCAGATCTCAGGCAGAGAGTTCACTGTTTTACTGAATAAAGATTCTTTGATGTACATATTTAAAAGCAAACCTGTATTTCTTATGTTGACTCAAGGTCTATTTATTGGCCCAGGCTCCTCAGGGGTCTGTGGGAAGGGTCACTTCCTTTTGTTCAGTCAGAACCCTCACATTCAGTTATTCACTAACTTACCCCACTTGTCACTCGGATTCAGGGGAGGATATAGTTCACAGGTAAGTATATCCCACAAACTTTCTGACAGCCTCTGTAAGGCCAATAGACAGAAAGGAGGCTGCCACCAGGTCATATAATGGCTTCATTTACACAAGGCCTAAACAAGAAAACTAAGAAAAGCCATCTGGCATAGATGCTGAGAAAATGCCTCAGGAGATTGTAATAAACCCTCCCTCGGTATTATTTTCTCCAGGCTAAATGACCCAGTTCTTCCAGGATTTCTTAATAGAGTTTATTCTAGGGTACTAAATTTCCTGGCCACACTGTTATGAATTGTAGGAATAAGTAGTTCCTTCTAAGCCATGTAATTTTTACCTCTTATCAAAAAGGAAGATACCTAAACACACAAAATCATGAACTATCAGAGCCTTAATGATATGTAGAGAACATGTAAGTGCTTCTTCCCTTTAATAATGAGGAAACCAAGGCCTAGAAGGGCTGTCTGACTTAGACGAGGTCTCCCCAGTAGGTATAATGATTGCCTCCCGGGTACTCATGTGTTTGAGTATAACATCTCATAAATCTGTGTTTCTATGAAGAGAAGATGTTTTTGAAATCCACCAGGATCTCTAGTTTCCTGACTGTCATTGACTTGGCAATGGTATTTTAAACAGTATCTGTGTCATTCCTTAATGACCAATTGTCTAAATAGTTATTTAAACTGGTGGTGTCAAAATCTGTCTGTGATTCTGTTAGATAGTAATTACACTTATCTTTCCTTACATATGTATGCTGAAAAGCCCTGGCTATCGGCAAAAAATACATATTGCAAAATGAAGAGATATACTTTTTAAATAAAGAGGTTTATGATTTTCAGGTTTGAATATTTTAATACTCAATAAGTAACCCTTTATGATGTAAGTATATATCAACTATTGTCATCATTGTCTTGATGCAACCATTATTTATGACCTTTTTATCATTCTAAATGGTATTTCAAAATGGGGTTTAAGAAATTTAGGATGCTTCAAGACTGAGGGCTTTTCATGTGACACTGAAGTTAGTCCTTCATGAGAATGGGAATGGGTGTGGAGATACTTTTAAATTATCTTTAATAATTATTATTTCCAAAGGAAATCACAGAATATCTAGGATACAACAAAACATGGAGAATTTCATGCAAATTTAAACCACAGTAAGATACCACTATGTAGAAATTAAAATGGCAGAAGTTAAAAAGACTGTGTGTACAAAATGATGCTGAATATGTGGAGGGACTGGAACTCTTATACACTACTGAAAGGAGTTTAAATAATTCAATCCCTTTGGGAATGACTTCAGCAGTTTCTTAAAAAGTTAAACATACACCCATCAGAAGAGCCAGTCATTTCACTCCTGGTATTTTTCAAAGAAGAATGAAAGCTTATGTCTACAAAAATGGATTCATGGGTGCTCATAGCATCTTTATTTGTGATAACCTCATATTAGAAACAATATAAATGTCCCCCAACAAATGAATGGATAAACAACTGTAATATATTAGTACAATGGAGTATTATGCAGCAACAAAAAGGAATGAACAACTGATACATGCAACAACATGGATGAATGTCAAAAATGATTGCACTGAGTGAGAACTGGACACACAAAGAAAGTATAGGAAGTATATCCTGTGATACGGTTCATATAAAATTCTTGGAACTACAAACTAGTGTACAGTGGCAGAAAGTATATCAGTGGTTTCCTGGGGATGGAGGGGAGGGTATGGGGCGGGGCAGAAAGGATGGGATACAATGGGTTATAGAGGCCTAAGGAAACTTTTGGGAGTGATAGAGATGTCTATTATTTCCACTGTGGTAATTGTTCACAAAATATCCACTTATATTTAAATACCTAATTCCTGCCAATTGTGCCTCTTAAAGCTGTTAAAATAAACTAAATAATTTTGTAAAGCTGTAATAATTATTAAACCAAAAAAAAATAAATTAATCAGCTCAATGTGTTAGAAAATAAGGCATTAATTTAGTGTTATCAAAGTAATTGAAAGAAAAATGTATGAGAGCTGAAATGAAAGAAATATAAATTTTTGAAAATCAAAGTTGATAAATAAACCAGAAGGAGATTCTTTGTATTAAGAAAAAAAGTTTCCAATGTGCAAAACAAAGAAAATGTTAAAAAGTAGCAATACATACATTTAAGAATTAACAAAAAGGAGGAAGGCTTAGTTTTAATAAATGAGTCACAAGAGAGAAATTTGTCAAAAATTTGTCTGTGAGTATAAGGTGTTTACAGAAGTTAAAATTTTCAAGCCACTATTGATTGTAACTTATTTCTCCTTCCTTTGAAATCCAGTGAACTTTAGGGTATGGGAATTGGTAGAAGCATGTAAGAAGTCAAAGTGACAAATGGAAAAGAGTCTACATGGAGGTCCAATAGGAAAGCCTTTGAAAGCTGCTAGAAGATTCTGATCCCATGTTAAAAGGTTGCATTTCTATTAACCAGTAATCCCACATTCTAAACCCAAGCCCTAAGTTGAAATCAGAGAGTCATTGAATATGATTGTGAATATGAATATGATTATGTGCTTCCCTTATAGAAACAGCCATGCAAGTGAGCACAGGGAAAGAATTGTTTTTTGTCATCCTAGAGATGTGGAAACATGACCCACTTACCTAAAACAATTAGAGAATAATGCAAAATAGTGTGGTAAGTGTTCAGTGGTATGATTTAGTTAAGACATGAATTCAAAGAGTTAATGGCATTAAGCACAGAAGACCTCATACAAAACTTGGATCCTCTAAAAGGCCTGTAGCCTCATATTTCCAAAGAGAATAGCACCAACATTCACCCAGAGAATGGCCTGATTTGGAATCCAGGGGTTTCATTGCTGACTCCCTACTTCTTATGCCCCAGAGTTCATCAATAACAACCAAAAGTTCCATGTGTCTCAACATCACTACTGCTGTTATTTGGGTTCAGTTCTCTGTGAACTTCTACTTGAACTATTGACACCATTGCCTAACTGGTATGCCTGCCTCTTGTTTGGTCTTGTCCAAATCAGTGGAGCCAGTGTGACCTTTCTAAAATGCAGCTCTGACCCAACCAATCTCCTCCCTAAAATATTTCAATGACTCCCCATTCCAACAGCATGAAATCTAAACCCGTTAGGATGGCACACAAATTTCTTTGTAATCAGTCCTCTGCTTGTCTCTCTAGGCTCATCTCTGCTGGTCCCCTGACACTTCATCACTTCCATCCTGAATGATTTGTTATTCCTGGCATGTACCAAGGCCTTGTCACCTTGAGGCTCTTCACACATCAACTCCCCTCCCCCTCACTCCCATCAGCTATCCCCATGCTCCCTTTATTACCTGGCTAACTTCAATTCATCCTTTAGGATTCAGCCCAAATGTCACCTCTCTTCAGAAGATGTTTTGTCTGACCTCAGGTGTCAGAGGTTGATAGCCTTCTATCTCTACTGTAACACCCCTGTCTATCTCTATTTTAGGATTTATCTATATAACAGTTTACCTGTTGCCCACGTGCACGGTCAACTCCCTGAGGTTAGGAATTACATCTTCCTCATCACTGTATCCTAAGCAGATTGTCACCCTATGTCCAGTATATGGTACCCAAAATATCTGTTGAGTTCCAAACTGAATGAATGAATGACTGAATGAGTAGTGAAGAGATTACTGTATGAACAAAATCATTGGAGTGTGCATGCCATCATGACTATGAAATGACAATGGAAGGGAATAGTGATAAGAAAAGTAATAGACTGTGAGACCCAACTTTCTCAAAATTATGTTTTATGTAGTGTTCAATTCACACAAACTAATAGTCATATATTGTTTATATGAATACATAGGTGCATTTTGTATATACATATATAAACATATATATGCATATATATATATACACATACATTTCCCATATTCTGGGAATATGGGAACTGTGGGACACTGGACTGGGTTCCCGTCAGTATGCTGACTCAATATACCAAGCAAAACTGTAGCTTATAAAGCAATCCATATTGTTCATTACATGTTCTCCTATGTTTAAGTCATTGCAAGATTCTTGAGGATTAGAATCTGTTATTACTCTACGTAGTGCCAATCATTGTGCTAAACTCTCAGTAGTTACATTTATTTCAGGAAATGGGCCTTATCTCATGGGTAAAGGAGTGATTCTTTTTCGAACAGCAGAAGGGTGGCTACCAGGAATGCAGAGCAGGTTCAAAGCACAGAACCTGGTACACCATGAATTTAGGAAAGTTTTTCAAAAGAAGCTTAATGCACAGGAGCCGACGTTTTATTAATAATTCCTTTCTTGAGAGACTCATGCAGCTTGGGCTGTTTTCAGCTCTTTCAAGTCTTCTCTTCTGCTGATGTAGCAAGAAGCAGCAAATTCAAAGTAAAGCTAAAAGAAACCTGGAAGCTCAGCCTCTGGGCAGTCATTTTCAGTATTTATGAGTGCCTGTAAATGGCTAGTGAGCTGGTGGTAGCACCATTGATTCTATTTTTAACAGTTGACTTCCTCACAATCAATGGGATTGACCAAACCAACTGTCAAGTCAGCAGCAACCAGGCGATGGTCACACCGCGGCCCATTAATGTGGTATGTGGCTCCAGGTGGGTGTACACCTCTAATAAAGTCTTGAGCCAGGGAACACATCCCCTGGCACCAGCATGTCCAACCCCTTTCCTCAGTGCCAGGGAACCTATTACCATAGAAACTTGATGGGGAAAGACCCAGAAGTAAATTATGCAGCTCTTTAGCACCCTCTGGTGTCCAGTCTTCCAAAAACCCAAAATTCTCCTGGGTTTTTAAAAATTTGACAAAGATCATTCCTCTCCAAACCTATGTACTTCCTTGTGATGTTCAGCAATCCGGAGTGAGAAATTCTTTTATCTCCTGACACCACCATTCTTGTTGGCTAAAGAATAACCCTAATGGGAAAAATGTCCCCTCTAACTATCATCTAATTAAGGGGAACCAAGATCAGCTAGGCAGTGCGTTTTTGGAATAGGTAATATGAAAACTACCTGCTTTAAAATCTGAAATTTATTTTGGGTTATACAAAGTAAATATTCCATAAAGTAATAATTTATTTATGTAGAATTCATTAACTATTTGAATTATTACAACGAAAAAGGAAGATTCAGATTAAGAAGATACTAACCAAAATAAGAGTAATTTTCCTCTTAGGACTTCTTCTCCCATCTTTATCCATGAGCAAATGTCATAAAGGAGAAATACTTTGGGGATCTGGGCCCTAGGGTTGACTCCTCTTTCAGGTTGAAATGTGACCTGGGACAAGTCACAATCTCTGTGAACCGTAGCTTTCTCAAATATAAAATAAGAATATAAGTACAGGACATTTTTCTCATCTTGAGAAGGAAATATGGAAATCTAAGATCCTATAAGGCTGTCAGGGCTCGGGTGTCTGCACTACCTGGAGATGGCTGGTGGATGCCTAGATTTCATTATCTACTCGTGTGTAAGTTTGAATCTTTTCATAATAAAAAAGTTAAACGACTTGCAGTTGGAATCAATTTTCCATGTTCTCCTGAATATCAAGTTAATGAGACTCTGCGCCAATCCTGAAAACATAGGAAGAATGGTTGATTCTCATTTTAGACTCTCTCATGATTATATATTTTAAAATAAGCATTGGTGGTTCAATAAAATCTCCTCCTTTTTAGAGTGGCCTTAAGCAATGTATGAGAAGAAGTGAATTAGAAAGAAGGATTTCTGCAGGAAAGCGCCAAGTGTTCTTCATGTGTTTTTATCATAACCGTGCTCACTTATTAAGATCCTACTAGGTACCAAGAGTTTTAGATACCTCATTTTATTTAATCCTCCTAACATTCTTGCAAGGTAGATTTTATTATTCTCATTTTGTAGAAAAGGAAACTAAGCCTCAGAGATGCAAAGCAATTTGTCCCAGTTATCACACAACCTGTAGAGCTAATATTCAAACTGAGTTTCTTTCTTTTTTTTTTTTTCTGAGGCCAAGACAGGGGTTTTTGTTTTGTTTTGTTTTTTGGGGTTTTGTTTTTTGGGAGGTTTTTTGTTTGTTTTTTTGTTTTGTGTATGTGGGGGGTTTTGTTGTTGTTTTGTTTGCTTGTTTGTTTGTTTGTTTTCTGATAGAAGTAGACTCTCTTCATTTACAGAGCCAAGTGGGGAAGGGAAAGAATTCCTGAGCCCATTTTCTGGCAGAGCTTTCCAAAACGTCTTTTCCTAATAATGGATGGTTGTAACAGGTCCCAGAGGCAGGCAATCCAATGGTCCTGTTTTGTCCTCTTGGCAGTGAGGGGCCTCTAGGCTGATAAGGGGTCCTCCCTGTTCAGCAAAACATAGTGTACAGAGGAGCAACTCCACTCATTGACCTTTCCTCAGGTTTTAACTGAGCATCTACTGTATGCCATGTACTTCCAGGGTGGTAAATGAAACTAGAGTTGTTTCTTTAAAATTATTTACCTATCAGAAGAAATAGCATAGGTGACTCTAAGGAAATAAGGAAGGACTTGCTAATCCCCACCCCCGACCCCCCACCATAGAAGGATTCACCACATTATGGCATCCAGAAGGTATCAGGAGAGCCATAGGAATTTGTGCTCACATCCATCTGCCCCTTCTCCCCTACAGCCAAGTTAGATCTTTCGTCCCAGACTGCCAGCAAGTGAGCCCTAATTAGGGGAAGAAAGAGCAGGAAGGTACATCTTATAGAGAATTAGGGAAATCCTGTGACCCAAGTGTATATAATTCCTGTTCAGTTATAGTGATGCATTACCGAGAAGGTTAAACACCGACTTGGGTTTCAGTTTGTCTCTCTGTTTTACCTGCCATACCAGCACACCTCACTCTAACTCACCTGAGGAGCCCGAAGAGCAGGACTGATGGTCTCAGACCCAAGAGGGCTTACTCCATGTATCATCTCCGTGGTTTCGCTTGGGGAAGAGAAAGTTAAACAGATGCCTGTGACTTAAGATTTCATTTTCCTTCAATGTACATTTCCTTTTCTGGCTGTTGAAAAGATTCATCCCGACATCCCAGATAAGAGAAATTCAAAGGCGTTCTCCACAGTCTCCTGGAGCCAGTGCTGCTAATGTGTCTTACTGGTTATTTGGAAAAGAAGCCACTTTGTTGTCAAGATAACCACAGGAGGAAGTAGACCCTGGAAAGAGAGAGCCACTTTCCCTGGGCCATAGGTTAGAAATTCTTGGCACTGTGGTCATTAGCATTTCCAGAGTTAGAAATTCTCTCATGACTTACAGACCTAGAACTCGGAAATGAGAGCAGAAAGAAGGAAACAGACAATGGAAAAAAGAGAAATGGACACTCTAGCAAGAAAAACACACCTAGGAAATTGAGAATGGGACGCAAAAATGCAGGTGCACAGATATTCTTCCTGCAAAGCTCTGGTGTCACGGAGAATTCAGGCTTTTCAAAAAGCAAACAGTGTTATCATATTTAAAATTTCTTTCTTTCCATTTTTTCTTAGCTTATATTGTCCCTCCTTCTCCCTTCTAGTTCTTTATTTCAGGATCACTGGATTCTACTGTGTTTGAGGGGGGAAAAAAGGAACTATAAACCTAAATTATAGCCAATCAGATTGTACTCACAGCTCAACTACGAGACAAATTGCAGCTCATGAAATTTGCTATGGGTCAGGAGACTGAGTAATTTTATTTTAATCAGTCTTATTTGAAGCTGGAATGCCGTTGCAGCAAATCCTCTGAACAGGATTTCAGAGGGGAGATAGACTGGTCTTTTTTCCCTCTCGTCCCCTTTGTTTTCTTTCTTCTTAGTAAACTGTTTCAGGTCTCTAGGAGATAATGAGAAATAAAAGTTGAAGATAGTCAAATTTTATTCCAGTTCTGAATGAAAGCGTGTCTCGAACTTACATTGGCTCCAGCCTTTCTTATAATGCAGGATTAAGCTGTCCAAATCCTGTCCCCAGCATTCATTTACATGGAGATGTCCCAGGCGGACCTCAGGTCCGGCCCCAAGAACCACAAATGCTGTGCTGATCTGTGCGCCTCGCTGGCAGTTTGGATTTCTGGGACATTATTCCATGTCACAGGAGGCGTCGCAGACTGCTGTAAAGTCGGAGGGGCCGATATCGTTACAACACAGCTGCCTCCTCGGCAAGGGGGAGCAAATAAGACCTTTTCAGAGTCACCGGAGTATGGGATAGAGACAGCATTAGTACTTCTCAGCAATCCCTGGGATTTGTAATGCCATCTTTGCTGCAGCTTAGATCATGGAGTCAGACCTCCAGAGAGGGGTAGGCAAACAATGCCCATGTAAAGTCAGAGTCAGGGTAAGGATATCACCCACTCTTCTCCGAGTCTTTGAAACCCAGTTTGTAGAAGCATCCATATGATGACGACACGTGTGAACAGACGGGCTGCTTTCTAAGGAAGAGAATTTAGCAAGATTCTAACGGGCTGCCAGACATCAGTTCACCCTGTGAAGTCCTATGAAGGCTAGTTTTGAAGACCTGGTACCTTTAAGTCTCCATGACATCCCATATGCATAAAGATACTTCTGTGTGAGTCACTAAAGGTCTGGTTCAATCTATGCCATTCCTCTTCTTGGTAATGTTCCCCTTTATCATCTCCATCTCACATCGCTTCACTTTCCATTTTAGGTCAAAGGAATTGATAACACTGGCCAGGTAATCCATGATAACATGCTAACTCTGGCAAAATAGCAGACAAAGAAACACCCAAAATACCAGTTTGATGTTTTAGGAAGCTTATCCGCGTCCTCATGTATTAACTTAATAAATGATTATGAGCCTTCTTTTCTGGACAAACACAAAGAGTAGAAAAATGAGAAGACGTTGTGAATGGCCACAAGTAGCTGAGGCCCTCGGGTGGCCTAGTGTCTGAGATGGTGGGGATCAGATAAGGAGTAGCTGTGGCCTACTGCTGAGATAGAAAGTGGCAAGGGATTCAGCTGGAGAGAGTCCATTCTACCATGAGATGAGAAGACAGTGTAAGTAAGATCAATCCTTCAACAATACCATCAGCTAACACTTATTTAGTACTGATTCTGTGCCAGAAACTGTGTTAAGTACTTTACATGGGTTACACATTTAGTTCTCACAGCAATATTGTGAAGTTGTTACTAACTTGTCATTCCCTTCTTACCCAAAAGAAATTGAGTCACAGGTGTCAGAGAGACTGGTCAGAGTAAAGCAGAGCACTGGCCCCCAAAGTAACTTGGGTAGGACCCAGCAAAGTACATAGTACCCAGTTAGCAGAACTGAGAGAGTTACTCCTTGTCCTGAGAACAAGTAGAATTCTTGTTTTTAAAATGACAACACCCCGGGGCACCTGGGTGGCTCAGTGGGTTAAGCCTCTGCCTTCGGCTCAGGTCATGATCTCAGGGTCCTGGCATGGAGCCTCAGCAGGGAGCCTGCTTCCTCCTCTCTCTCTCTCTGCCTGCCTCTCTGCCTACCTGTGATCTCTTTCTCCCTTTCAAACAAATAAATAAAATCCTTTAAAAAAAAAATGACAGCACCCCAATAAAGCTACTTTTGTAGGAAGTGATACTTGAGCTAAGTCAAGACTTGTGCTAGATAAAGTCCCTTACTTAATCCACTGACTCCTTCCTGTGATCAAGATGAAAGCAGAAGCCTAGAGAACACTAAGTCAGTGGTGCTCCTGGCCTGGTTTGTGAACCACTTGTTTCCGGGAACCTGAGGTGTTTGTTCAAATAGAGCTGCCTTGGCCTCAACTGAATTAGAATTACTGATGAGTAGTTCAGGAAACGTCAGTTTATAATAACTCCTTCAAAGTTTCTTATGAACACTAAAATTTGAGAACCATTAACCTCAACCTCAGGTGGGGTGTCTGCAAAGGCTGGAGACAAGGAGCATCTGGCCCCAGGGGTTACCAGGTGTGCTGGGAGGGATAATGCACTGGGTGATAGCGTAATGATTTTCAAACCTGTTCTTCGAAGTAATTCAAATTTAATTATTATTTACTATTTTTGTCTTTTGGGGTTCAGGTTTTTTAAAAGAGTTTAAAAGCAAATAATTTTTTAACAAAAAAAATGATACTGGCTTTGACATTTAGCCTTGAGTACCTTTGACATTTAGCCTTGAGTACTTTTTTTTTTTTAAAGATTGATTGATTGATTTATTTGACACAGAGAGAGAGAGAGCAAGGGAGGGAACATAAGCAGGGGGAGTAGGAGAGAGAGAAGCGGACTTCCCACTGAGCAAGGACCCCGATGAGGGGCTTGATCCCAGGATGCAGAGATCATGACCTGAGCCGAAGGCAGACACTTAATGATGGAACCACCCAGGCGGGCTCTTGAGTTCCATTTCTAAGGGGCATAAAAGAATGTGATAACCTTTCTTGACATAAATCTAAGAAAATAAATTTCCCTTACTAAGTTTAAAGGAGCTCTCCATGTGAATTTGTCTTAAGTCCTCAAAGGTAAAGTCCAAATATTTACTCTTTAATGAGTGAATTAGAATAGCCATCTCTATATTATCAGCTCACCTATTTTGAAGCTAAATTGGAACTCCCCTGGAACTAATAATGGCATATCTAATAAACTCTCATAATTTTCACTTCATGATTTTGTTCTTTTATCTAAAGCCTGTTTTAATAAAGAGAAGAAATAAACAAATGAAAAAAAAATTTTATCCAAGAACCATTTCTCTATATTCATTCACTTTTTACCAGGAAAGACACATAGGTTGTCTAAAGGTTGTTAAAAAAAAAAAAAAAAAAAAAAAAGGAAAAGAAGAAGAAGAAGTTTTCAATGAGTTTTTAAGAAATTGATTTGATCACAAAGCAAGTAATTATCACCAGCATTTAACAGTAGCTTAAATGATTTCTCTGCTTTATTGTAAAGTCCTGAAGGATACATTTGTTTATGGTAGTCTGAGGCAGACGTTGCAAAATGTATAATCCTCAATTTGTATTTCTCCCAGCATCCCCCAAACACTGCCTTTCCTCTAAAACTTTACTCACTGCTCTGACGTGTTTTGTTGACTGAAAATATTCTCTACAAAAACTTCGTGGAGTTAGTGTTGAATTTCTGCAGTGAATGCATTTTTCATGATTAAAAGTCACAGCATGCTTGTCTGGGGAACACAGTTCTAGGAGAGCAGTCATTCTTAGTTATGAGTTCCTAAGTCACAGTTTTAAACTTTGATTCACTTCAAAATACATAGATTTAGCAACAAAATTATGGCACTATGAAGTTTGGACAAAGTATTTACCTTGCAATTGTATTTTTATGCAACTTTTGTACATAAGTAAGGCGTTCCAGATTCACCTGTATCAGCCAGAGTGTCAGTAGGAAACAGATGGCATACTCAATTTATGGTAATTCTAGAAGGATGTAACAAAAAGCTGTGGGCTGGCATAGAGGAATCACAAGTAATGCAGGAACCAAGGATGAGCACTGGAGGAGCTGTTACCACTGGCAGGCCCAGGGAACAAGATGAAATTTCCAGGATTCAGAGGACAAGGTTCTACTCAACAGGCCACCTTGAAAAAAGCAATGGTCATATGTTGAGGGACACAGATATCCCAAGAAGACTTGATAGGGAAAGAGTCAGGTAGTAAATATTCTGCCACCCTCTCCCTCCTCCTTCTTCCCAGCTTCTCTGAGGCTTTTAACAGTTAAAGTCAAAGGGAAGCCAGAGGGCATGGGAGCTCTTTAATGTGGTCCATTACAGATGAGCCTTGAAGGGCTGAAATGGAGAAGGTGGAGAGAGCTTCCAGAGGCAAATGGAACATATTTGGCATAAACTGTTACACTGTGGTCCTGCAGTGTCTGACTCATTTTTTTTCAATATCTCCTCTGACATTTAATATGTGAGTTACCTTGGGCAAGTGACCTGGGCTCACTAAGCCTTAATTTCCTCCTTTGTACTATGGAGTCTCTAATTACTGCCTTTCAGGGATTAAATGAGAGAATATATGCATATCACCTAGCCCAGGGCTGGAACCAAGAAAGAACTCAGGGAGGATGAGTTCTTTCCTCTCCCGTCTTTTTCCAACTGACAACTGGTTTTCTATAGCTATTCTTACTTTCTTCCTGGTTCCTCCTTTGACATAAATCAAGTATGCACAGAAGGAATGTCTTAGTAAGACATTAATGAAAGAAACTGAAGAAGACACAAATAAATGGAAAGATATTATGTGCTCATGGATTGGAAGAATCAATATTGTTAAAACATCCATACTACCCAAAACAATCTACAGATTCAGTGCAATCCCTGTGAAAATTCCATTGGCATTTTTTATAGAAATAGGACTAATAATCCTAAAATTTGTATGGAATCACAGAAGACCCTGAATAGCTAAAGCTGTCTTGAGAAAGAACAAAGCCAGAGGCATCACACTTCCTGATTTCAAACTATATTATAAAGCTATAGTAATTAAAGCAATATAGTACTGGCATAAAAATAGACACCTAGATGGAACAGAATGGTGAATGTAGTAGTAAACCCACACAATATATAGTCAATTAATTTACAACAAAGGAGCCAGAATATACAATGGGGGGGAAAGCAGTCTCTGCACCAAATAGCCATGGAAAAACTGGACAGCTACATGTGAAAGAATGAAACTCAACCATTATCTAACACTAAACAAAAATTAACTCAACATGGATTAAAGACATAAAGCTCCTAGAGGAAAACATAGGCAGTAAGTTCCTTGACATGGGTCTTAGCAGTGATTTTTTTAAATATGACACCAAAAACAAAAACAGAAATAAACAGGTAGAACTACATTAAAAAGGCTTCTGCACAGCAAAGAAAACCTTCAACAAAATGAAAAGGCAATGTGCTGAATAAAAGAAAATATTTGCAAATCATATATCTGATATGGGACTAATGTCCAAATATCAATAGCAAACAACAACAACAAAAAAAACCTCTGATTTTTTTAAAAAATTGAGCAGAAGATGCAAATAGACATTTTTTTCCAAAGATGACATACAGATGGCTAACAAATAGATGACAGGATGCTCAATAGTATTAACCTTAAAGGAAATCAAAATCACAACGAGATCTTACCTCATACCTAGAATGACTTTTATCAGAAAGGCAAGAAATAACAATGTTGGTAGGGATTTAGAGAAAAAGGAACCCTTGTGGACCATTGTGGGATTGTAAATTTATGCAGCCACTATGGAAAACAATATGGAGGTTCTTCAAAAAATTAAAAATAGATCTACCATATGATCCAACAATTCCTCTTCTGGGTATTTATCTAAAGAAAATGGAAAAACCAATTTGAAAAGACACATGCACTCCCATATTCACTGTGGCATTATTTATAATGGCTAAGAAATGTAAACATCCATCAATGGATGAATAAATGAACAAAATGTGAGATATAGATATGTGTGTGTGAACATACATGTGTTATATATGTGTATGTATATATATGTATGTGTATATATATATACACATATTGACACAAAGGAATATTCAGCTGTAAAAAAAGAATAAAATTTTGCCATTTGCAGCAATATGGATGGATCTCAGTGGCATTATGTCAAGTAAAATAAGTCAGAGAAAGACAGATACCATACAATCTCTTTTATATGCAGAATCTAAAAAACAAACAAACAAAAATGAGCTCATAGATACAGATAGCAGATTGATGTTTGCCAGAAGTGTGGGAAAGGTGTATAAAAAATGAGTGAAGAGGATCAAAGTTTAAAAAAAAGAGAATCAAACCCACAACTAATCAATACTAAACCAAATGAGTAGAACAGCTGTGGGACAGTGATTTCCGATGCATCCAATCATACACAAGTTGGGTAAAACTTGATTTTTGTTAAATACATGTTTTCTATAGTAATTAATAAGGCATATTTGTCAGAAATTTCTAATTAGTGGTCAGTGATGGATTCTCATGGGAAGAGCCAAATCTGTCTCAGCAGTGATACATCTCCATTCATTTGGCTCTCTCTAAACTTGGCTATTTTAATACCTTGGCTGTATTTACAAAGTAAGGCTAAGTCACCATCTTAAGAAGTTATTCAGTTTAGGCGATTTTTAACTGATAAAATGATAAGGCATGGAAAGAATAGTTTGAGAGGCAAAACTGGGAAAAAGGTAAATTCCCTATAGCCTCAACCTTCTTAATATATACCAATAACTCTTTCTCATTTGTACCCTAAAAATTGCTGTTGCTTATACTAATTTATTATTTATAAATAATTTATTTACTTCAATCCATTCATAAGAGCTCTAGTTCACATTTCTTAAACACTTTAACATGTACCCAATTTTTAAAAATATTATCTTTGGTAATCTTCAGAACAGCAAAAGTAAGCAGATAAATATTTGTTCCTCTTTATAGTTAGGAAACTGGAGTTCACAGAGGTTACGGAATTACTCAGTAAAAAAAAAAAAACAGGTCTTGGGCAACAAGCATGAAGTATGGAACATCATTTTAACATTTAACATTTAACATTCACCAAATTTTGATTAGAAAATTGTTATGAGCCAAGCACTGTGCTGGGCACAGAGGTTAAAAAATATAATGAATAAGCCATCATCATCTCTTGCCACAAGTAACATGTTCCTAGCCCTTTGCTATGCAGTAGACAATAGCTAAGAGCAGAAATACTTTTAGCCTAAACAACGATCAAATTATATGTGAATCTAGATTCTTTTTTACTTACTTCATATGTATTGTATATATGTATATATATTTCACTCACACACACACACACACACACACACACACACAGAAAGAGAGAGATACTAACTGGTCTCCAGGATGAAGTAACACAGCCAAATTCCACTCTATAACCAACCACAAAGAGAGAAATTAGAAATTCCAGAACAAACAATCACAACTACTTATAAATTTAATTCACTAGCACATAGCTATTTTTCTTCTTCCATCTCCTTCTTTTACCCTTCCCGTCTTCAATATTTCCTTCTAAAAATATTTATAGAGCAGTGCCAATTCTTTCATAGGTTGAAAATCAAACATGTTGAAAAACACAATTTCCATCTATGGGAAGTTTTCAGTTTAGAGGCAAAACATGCAATCAAATCAACAACAGTCATAAAATATAATTGTTCTGAGATATTTAAGTACAGGATTCTGTGGTAGCATAAATACCGTGAGTTATTGCAGGAGGTGATCCTCAAGGGTATTTGAAAATTGAGCAGGAGTATTCCAGGGGGAGAAGAGAGCTCCCGCAGATAGAGCAGAAAAGACAAAGAGCTCTTTGAGTGGTTAGGAATGACGGATGCCTGTTAATGAGTAGTAGGAAGATGGGGGATAGAAAGGTAAACATGAGCAAAATACTGAATAGCCTCATTTCTTGTTCTGGGAAAACAAGAATAACAAAATGTAAAGTTCCAGGGCCTTCTACAACACTAATATTAGCTTAACTAACATTAGGTTTACTAATGAAGATGCTGAATTGTGAGGTGCTCAGAGAAACACATGTGCTTCAGTAGGACTATATCTTTGAAGGACGGTTTGGGTTTATTTTAGATGTACAAAGGAATTATATTCAAAATTGGAACATCTGCTGTGGCATGGGTACCTCCATCAGAACAGATACGTGACCAATCATACTAGTTGCTTGCAGTAGTGCTGCAAGCACATGCTGAAAATCAATACTGGTTGTGTAGGAAGGAGAAATGCCACTAAGGACTTGGGATCACTTTCTAAATCCTCCTGTAGGATAATTCTGAGTGTTGTGAGGAAACACGAGGGAAAGAAAAAAAAAATCCTTACTATTGCTATTCATGTCTTCATCGGTCTTCCAGCTGATTGATCACCTGGCCTTCACTACAAAAGATTCTTTCCTGAAGCACCAATTTTCAAATATGGCTCCATTAGTTAATGAATCCCTGTGGAAGTCTTCACTTACTAGTTCATCACAAAGTCTCCCTTAACCATGTTCAATTAGATCATTCGAAATAACTCCCCCCACACACACACACACGCTGTACTTCCGTTAGATAAGCAATCAGGTCAGATCAAACATGGCCCCTACATCTTTAGTATTCCCTTGAGAAAATATGGCTTAGCAGAAAGAATGTGAGCTTTGGTTTAGCATAGTTCAGTGTGAATCTTATTTCTAACTCTGTGACCTTGGGCTACTTTATTAACTTTGCTGAATCTATTTTTGCATTGGAAAATGAGATGAATAATAGCTACTTTGCAGAGCTGTTGTGAGCATTGGAGATTATTTTATAAAATGTCAAGCAATGTGCCTCACACATAATAGCTTCTCAATAAATGGTGGCTATTACTGTAATTCCTTTCTCCGGGTTCCTATTTGGCAGCTCCCAAGCATTTCTGTGCTCCCTAAGGTGCTGTCCCAGTTCCTGTTCTATGTTTACTTGATGTCAATTAATTCCTTCTAAATTGTTACCTGGTAAGGAATCAAGGCCCTGGCTTTGACTCTGCCATCAGGACACTTAATTACCTTAAACAAGTCACCTACATTTTCTGGGCTTTGGCTTGCATAGCTGTACAATTAAGGGGTTTGATTACATGATTTCTAGTGCTGCTACCAGCTCTATGATTTTGGTATCCATGGTATTAATTGACCAGGAAAGCATTCTCTGCTGATGCCTTGTGAGTTTCTTAAGAACTATAATAATTTACTATGTTTAATTGTATCCTGAAAGTCCCCTGATGTCTAATTCTAATTAATTGATTACTTTGATGACAATTATGGTAATCAGTGAATCAAACTATTGGCTTTCCCTGAGGTCATTTTGATAACAGACAAGTAATGGAAATGGCCATATGTACATGACTTTAGGGTTTGATTTTGATCTTTCTATATTGGTCCAAAAATATTTTCAAAGCCATGGTGAAGAAATGTAGATGGGACCAAGAAAATAAAGGGAAGAAAGTCAGTGTGTTGTCTTGATGAAATTTCAAGGCCCTTTACTTTTGACCTCAATTTTTCGTAGACAGAAATGAAAAGGTCCAGACTGCTGCCAAAAGCATGAGTTATAGCAATTGGTTACCCAGTTGGGATCTAATAATGAGACCATTTTGGCAGGAACCCCACAAGTGTAGCTATTTAACTACTGGCAGCAGGAATAAGATATGCATGATATAGAAACAATTATGTCTGTCAACTCAATTGGGAAGAAGAAAAAAAAGATAGCTACCTCCAATGTCAAGATGGTTGACAAGGAAGAAATAAGATACATAATCTGAAGTGAAGACAAGGATCTGAACAGAATCACTCCTGATATCACCTTTCCTCATTTGTCAGGTAGGGAACTCCTAGATCCCAGATTCTAGGCCATCTTAAACTACCCAGGGCTCATTCAGCCTGAATCAGTTCATTCCATGGAATTGAATAGGACAGTCACCTCCAGTCAACATTATCTTTTGTTCCCAATCTCACCAAAAACTATGTACTTTTCTATCTACCTTAAATATGTTAAGTGCTTGTAGCAAGTTTACTCTTAATCTTTAATTTAAAACTTAAATTAAAATTTTTAATTTTGCTTTAAAAATTTGGCTTTTAAATGGGAATCAAAAACCAATTTAGATTTCATGTATTATATATATGGGATTTTTTGCAAAGGTTTATTTCTGTTATCTTCTTTGTCATCATCTTGAGAATCAAAATAAATGAGTGACACATAATTCAATAAATGAGTATTTTTAAATGTTTAAATATTTTTAAATATTCATGATTTTAGAATATAAATAATTTAAAATATTAAATATTTTTAAATATTGAAATATAAAAAATTCAAAGAAATATATTTGAATGAATGAATGAATGAGTTACAGAATAAGCCACACTGTGGTTGTACAGTGAGAAATGAAACCAGCCAAAGTCTCTTCTTTCATGGATATTTTGGTTTATTTGGAAAACCAGAAAATAAAGAAGCCCATAAAATAAATGATCATAAAAGAGTTGCTATGAAACAAACAAATGGGATACTGAAGAGTAACTAACTCCTTAGCAGCATTGAGCAATGTTTTAGATGGGCTGCCCAGGAAGACCTCCCTGATAAGGTGATTTTTAAACTGAGATCTTAAGTTTGAAAAGCTGCTAGTCATGTAGCAGCCTGAGGAAGAAAGCATTCTGAGTCCTTTGAATGGGGTCTTGTGCTGAGTGAGGAATACCAGAAGGTACAAGTCTAAATCCCTTATCTCAGAAATTTCACCATATAAATGGGGAAATGGGACATGTATAAAACAGTAAATACCAGTCCTGGGAAACAGATGTGAGAGGTGAGAAGAGAGACTGGCCAGCACTGGAACAGCAGAGAAGGGACTATGACTTAAGGGAAAGTCTGAATTTCAGTAAGAGGGAATCAACACTCAGAAGATGTTTTTTGTGGGCTGTTTCTTTGGTTTGGTTTGGTTTGGTTTTTTTGTGGGGGGAGGGGTGAAAGAAAGGAAGAGTGGGGGAGTTCAGAAGGAGAAAGAGAGAATCCCAAGCAGGCTCCATGACCAGTGCAGAGCTGGATGCAGAGCTGGATCTCACAACCCTGAGATCATGCATGATCTGAGCTGAGAGCAAGAGTTGAATGCTTAACTGACTGAGCCACGCAAGCACCCCTCAGAAGATGACTTTTGATTAAACTTCTGATTATCATTTAGAATATGATGTGTGCTATGGAGTATTATGCCTCCATCAGAAAGGATGAATACCCGACTTTTGTAGCAACATGGACGGGACTGGAAGAGATTATGCTGAGTGAAATAAGTCAAGCAGAGAGAATCAATTATCATATGGTTTCACTTATTTGTGGAGCATAACAAATAACACAGAGGACATGGGGAGATGGAGAGGAGAAGGGAGTTGAGGGAAATTGGGGGGGGAGATGAACCATGAGAGGCTATGGACTCTGAAAAATAACCTGAGGGTTTTGAAGGGGGGGTGGGGTGGGAGGTTGGGAGAGCCTGGTGATGGGTATTATGGAGGGCATGCATTGCATGGAGCACTGGGTGTGGTGTAAAACTATGAATTCTGTTACGTTGAAAAGAAATTTAAAAAAATATGAAAAAAAAAGAATATGATGTGTGTATTGCCTCCACCTATAACATTCCTCCTATATTCCAACTTTAGAATCAGGAAAACAGTGTTATTTGTGTAGTTATTTGTTTGTTTGCTTGTCTTATTGCTTTGCTTATACATTCAGTTTCCTGTGGGGTGAACTAGTCACCGCGGACAGTTAGCAAATATCCTTCTTTGCTTACCTGAAGAGCTTAAAGCAAAGATGCAGAGTCCACCCACCTTTGTTCACTGCAATTAATAAATGAGCTGCATTAAGGACAAACTACTGAAGAGGTAAGTTCAACCCAGGCCAGAATTCCAAGGGGCCCCAGAGCTGTCTCATAGAGACTTGCCTTGGAATGGCTGGAGGAGCGAATAACCAGAGATGAGTCGATGGGCCAGTGCAATTTAACCGCTTTGCTTTATTGAAACTCTTCATATATGGTCTTAGAGTACAGAAACAAAATATAGTTTGGATGAAAAATCTATCACTAGCAGTCTTGGAAGAGATATCCTAGCTATGCTAGCACTTGTTTAAAACTTGAGGCCAAAACCAAATGGGGCATATTTTCCTGTGGTGACTTAAAATTCTACACAAATTTCCTTGAATATTTGAAGAAGGGATGGGAAGCCTATACTTCGAAGTCCCTAGCTCACAGGTTGGTCGGGTACTGTCTCATGATTGGAAGTGGATCCTAAGTGCAATTGTTAGGCTGTGAAACATTTCTGGATTTTGAATTTTTTCAAGCGCAGTTAGAATGTTGTCATATTGGAGCTGCTCCTAATTCTGCACAGTGGCCCATGTGATTCAAGACCACAAAGGGGTGGTTGATGGGTGGTCAAGGTTCACTTCATTATGTTAGCACTGAATTGCTAAACTGTCTCTTAACACCCACATATCTCATCAAGCTGCCTGTAAGCTCCTTTGTTTCTCCTGAATCGGTTTTTGGTTTTTATTTTGGATACCATGTCTGGTTATAATGAGAGAAGACAGATCCCTTTTATTAGATATAAAGCCAATTCTTTGCATTCTAATGAGAACTTCTTGATTACAGTACCTAGAACTCATTGAACAGCACCATACATTGCCTTATAATTTTTTCACATTTGCGCATTAATTTGATGAGCATCAGGATGACCTTTCTACCAATGTCTCTCCCACCCTATAGCACCAGACTAATTTTGCCATCCATTGCTTATCTCAATTAAAGTATTTCAGTCTCTATCAATTTCTTATTTAGATATAAACATCTCATTGAGATCTAAGATTCTAAGTTACTTTTAGCTAGTCACCTTTTTTTCAGGTTATTAGTTTGTAAGATCTTCTCATACATAACAAGTGTAGCCCAGGATCAGAACTGAAGGGCTGGAACATTCCATCTGGGGGAAAATGAAGTCACTGGGTTGGTCTGCAGCCCTAAGAAAGCCTATTTGGACCGAGTATGGTACTGAATAAAGGAAAACAGTTGGGAACTTAAGAGTTCATTTTTGGGGTATAAGGACTTGGAGTTTAGATGGGGTAAAATGGGATGGTGAGAGAAAAAAGAGGTAGTAGAAGGCAAATACTAATCACAAAATCTGCAGAAGGATGACCACTCCATCAGTCCATGAGCCCAACTTCTCACTCCTACTTTCCAACAGAAATGAATCTGAGGCTCTCTCCTCCCTTACCAAAAATCATTAACCTCTTCTTCCCTTGTTTCAGTTTGTATGTATGCCCTCTCTATTCCAATGTCCAGGAAGCGCTCACATATGTGAAAGATATTTCAAAATAAATGTGAGCATTCAAAACATAAAATCTCTAAGAAGATAATACAATTCTAGGTGATAATCTTGCCCCAGAATATACAACAGTCTATGTGAATAGGAATAAAATATGGAAATATATGCAATCTGTATTCATGTACTCACATAGACCTAACAAACATTTACACCTGCAAATGGGGATTTGAAAAGAGTTGAAAAAATGTGTGGCTTTTGCCATCCTGCATACTCTCCTACCCCAATTTTGAAATAATAGGTCAATCTTGCAATGCCATGCCGAGAGAGAAGCCACAAGCAAATTTTCTTTTGTGCTGCTGAACTTTTCCAGAAATGGGCAGTTTGCTTAACCACCTGAGAAAGAAGCATGAGCCAGATGTAGACACATGCCAGCAAGAACCCAGGAACACCATTGCAGGCTGCTGGAATGCACAGACTCCAACAAATCTGCAAAGGAAAGCAGTGTTAGTCCATCCAGCTGCTCTGACAACAATGTTAACGAAATTCCCTTTATACAGTGGTTTTGCTGAGGTCAGGTGATTACCTCACTAGGCCCTGCTCACGGAAATTGCAGCGGTCAGGAAAATGTGGAATGGCTATAAGCTCATCAGCTGGATAGCTGGGAGAACCAGTTTCAGAAAGCTGTCAGTTGAGAGATGTTTTCAACATATCAGCAGTATGATGCCCAGATAGCAGATTGCATAACAACTAGTGCAGCAAATAGATTGATTTTCTGCCCCCCAGAAGAAAATGTTTGACACAAGGAGATGACCCAGTGCTTGAACAGACTTTCTGCATGAAGATCCTGCTGGACTTGCCACACTTGAGTGCCAAACAGAAGGCACAATCCAAAGTGCCAGGGAGTCATTTTTAGCTATAAATCAAAAATTAAGTCCAAAATATAAGAATTTATTTTCAACAAGTACTCTTTTAAAGAAACCAATCATCTCATATCTTTAGGAATATATATAAAATATAACACCTTAAAATAAAATGCCTGTTACATGTCTTTGCAATGTGTGTTTATCTTGACAGTCTATTTTTTCTTTGTCTCTTAATTTTCTAATATCTCCTTATTTAGCTTTTTTCAGATGAGAACTTAATAACATCAAACTTCAAATAATGACATCTTTAATTCCTTTCAAAGCTATTTTTTTATTGCATAGTTTTTTATACAAGTTATGGTGCAGTACAGTTGATAGAATTCTAAGAAATTAATTAATCAAATTAATTAAACTGCCAGATGCTTAAATATAAAATACTGTAAATTAGATATTATTTTTGACAGCCACCAAAATAGAGTGTAATGATCAAATGAAAAATGTTAGTGATTTTTCTTCCCCACCTTGTTTTCCTGTTTTTGAATTTTTAGTGTATACCTTTGGATTTACTTGGGCCAGAAACAAATTATTGGATTCCATTATGGAAAAAGTCACTTTCAGCCAAGAAGCCTATATGGTGGTAACATACCAGCTGTATGTCTCTTGGTTGAGGTGATGAAAACTGACTCAGCAATGTTCTTTAAAGATACTCAGAAATCATGTGTTTTAGAGCTGTAAGTATTTTCAAGACCTTTTCTAGTTCATTGTGCTACTTTACACAAGTTAAAATAATATTTCTGTTTTATTGCACCTCAGGTTCAGAAAGGTTAGACAAGCTCCTGGGAAGTTTTAAACTATTCTAGAGAGACCTAGAATTCAGGCTTCTGCTTCATAATACAGTATCTTTTTGGTATTCCATGTAACAAACAGGTACCATCTATGTTACCACCCTCTTTATCCATGGGCATGGCAGTCACTGTTAATCAGTGATGACCTGCTTTCCTGCTGATCATGGAAGCAGCCCCAGAAAACATCCCATCTCATCAAGAGTCAAGCAATCCACTCTGGAGAAGGTATGAAACCTGTGTTGAACCAGGCTCCTTTAAAGGGCATTCTAGAGGGGCTCAGATTCAACCCTTGTGATAAGAAATGTCTTCTAACTAAGTCCAAAAAGCCAATCAAGCTCATAAATTGTAATAAACGTGCCACAGTAAATGTAAGATAGTAATAATCAGGGAACTTGTTTATAGGGGTAACAGTGGGAAGGCAGTATATAGGAACTCTCTGTACTTTCTGGTCAATATTTCTGCAAACTTAAAACTGCTCTGAAAAAACAAAGTCTATTTTTTTTAATCTGTAGATTGACTGACCTATTCCTATTATAGATCCATGTGGAATCATCACATGGTACATTTGCACATGGCCATTTCTAGGCACCATAAATGCAGCAGGGATGGACAGGTCAACCATAACTCACATTACCTGATGAGTGTATTTTGAGGATGTGTTTGGAACAGGAAACCGAAATACACATCTTTCAAATTAAACTGCCTTTGTTGTGTATCCCTGGTGCAAGTTTTTTTTGTTTGTTTGTTTGTTTGTTTGTGTTTGTTTTTTCTTGATGGAGTAATTACCAAGGCATAATAGTTGTTGTCAAAATACTTTTTTTTTCCTTGCAGTTTCCCTAAAATTAGCAGGCTTAAGCTGTGGATCATGGAAGACAGTATACTTCAAGTATGTGTGCTATGATTCAAGGCTAAATAGGTCCCATAGGAAATGTTTAAGAAAGTGATGTTGTTTAGCTTGGCAAAGAGGAGACTAAAGGGTGCTCTGAGAATTGTGTTTGAAATATGATGATCTATTGAATGGAGGACAAGAACCAGCTGTTCTTCATCTCTAGCAAGGAAAGAATAGGGAATTGATTCAATGGAAGATGTGGGTTTGGGTATAGCAGTCCTTCCCTAATTAACCCCACTCCTTCTCTGAACATTATTTTACCTTTCTTTCATCAGAGACTTGGGTTTTAGCATATAGCATAAAATAAAATTCTACATATATTAATAGTCTTACTTCGTAATCTTCCCAAGACGTTTTAGGTTTTATCTATCAGAAAGCATGTTATCTGCCATAAGCTAAACCTAGTATATAGTACTTCTTCCCAACTCTTTAGTAAGCCATCCAATGGCGTGAACCATTTCCCTAAGAAACAGGTTAATAAATGCTATTGGTATACTGAAAATTTCTGAGTATTAAAACAAACCTAAACTTACTCAAACCCTTCATGGGGAGAGCAAAGAACTATCACAAGTATCTCTTCTCAATTAATCACACCACCATGCCCACCACATACATTCCCCACAGAGGGCTCTTATTCATTTCCTGAGTCTTTATATACCACAGCCATGTACTGTATTCTACCTCAAGGCAAGTATTTCCTCAGGACAGAGGAGACACCTTGAACATTACATCACATTTTTATGTACCATTAATTGTATTCAGATCACAGCATTGAGTAAATATACAGCAAATATGTTATGCATAATTTAATGATAAAATACAAAATATAGATACAAAAAAAGCCCTGATGCTTCCTCTTCAAAGATTACCCTTCAGAGGGGAATGAAGAAACTCAGGTATACATATCTCAGTTTGAGGCAGAGGCTGAGTAGACAATGGGGGGTTTCTGAAAATATAATTCACCTTTGGAAACAAAATGGGGATTGCTGAATGCATCATTAGGACTAGAGTGAGGCCTTTAAAAATAAGGGACTCTAAGTGCCTCTCCCAAAGACAAGTCAGGAGACAGGTACTTTGGTAATCATTGAACTCAGAAATTACATCCTATGGCAGAAGCTCATCTCAACACAACTGGCAAGAAAAGAAAAGTGGGCATGATTCTAAGAGCTTCCAAAGTTAGGACAAGTTTATCCTTCTATGTATTTCTCATTTTTGTTTCCCAAGTCTATCTTCCTATAACCAATAAAACCTACAATGCGAAAATAATTTGTGTGCTTGAATTTAGAAGCCACAAGAAAGTAGAACTAAAGGAAAATGTGTCCATAGCCAACATCAGACCTAGGAAAAAGAAAACCATGGCCGGGGGGATAGGGGGGTGGGGGGTATGAATGTAGAAACCTAGAAAGGAGAAAAGTTGCCTGAGTGCTGTGCCTTGCATGAATAGAGGGTGTCAGAGAGAGTTTGAGGTTCCTGACTCTGTGCTGAGGAGTGGAAAGCCCCGTGTGGAGCTGGTAGAGGTATATATAGGAAAATACTGGTAGCTCTAAGATTGGAGAGAGTTATAATTTAAGCGTAAACAAAATACTATACAACATTAAGAAGTGGAGGAATCTTGGAAAACATATTGTTAAGAGATGGCTTTTGACCAAAGGTAGAGAAATGAATTTGGCAAATAGATGTAGGGAGTAGACAATTTTAGGAAAATTCTAGTGTTTCACCCATTCCACAAGTACCAGTTAAGGCTTTATGTATTAGGAAATCGGGTTCAAATGTTAGCTTTTTAAAATTTCAACCTGTAACTGCTCTCTAGCCCTAACTGAAAATCCCCAAATAAATTAAGAATAAAGAACTGATGTAAATGGTGATGGATCATTTGTACAGGAGACAAACTGAAGAACATAACACCTGTGTTACTGCTTGAGGATAGTCTAGACTTAAAGTTGACAAGGATGGTGGATAGATGAATTTTCTGAGATCCTAGAGTTGAGAATCTGTCTGTCCTAAAATAAGTCCTTATCCATCATCTTCTTATGATGGCACAAGCAGAGAGGTCCCATATGAATAGACCCACCATGAAACAACCAATAAGAACAGGTGGCAGATGTTGTCAGATGTTAGCACTTTTAAAACATATCAATTTTTTTCCATGGTACTGAACCAACTAACTTATTTAAAACTATTGATTTCTTTGCTACCTTGCTTTTTCTCTATATCATTTCAGAGCACTATAGAAGGATATTTAACTAACTGTTAAATATATGTAATTGGCCACTGAGTGCTTTTTTTTTTAATCTGTTTCTTACCCAGAACATGAGTTCTGCATCCAAAGTCACATTGAGGGGCTGAACTAACTTTTACGTGATTTATGATTTTTGGACCATCTTCTCCCCAAAATTACAGAAATTGTGGACAACGTATTTATCATTCTCTTGAAATGAGCATAGATTTTTTAGAAACTCTAAATCTTGTTCTAAGTATCCACTTTGGTTAAAGCATTTGATTTAGTCTTCATGTGGGAAACAAAGGCAGAAGGGAACATAGATAAAAGTAAATGTCCTTATAACCTGCAGTCCATCAACAAGTACTTGAGGCAGGCGAGTATAAATTTCCTCCAGGAAGCTCCCAACTGTCTTAATGTTACTGCCTTGCTAAAGGGAAAAAACAACCTTGGTTTGACAATAGCAAGGCCTCTGGTATCCTGTGCCTTCTTTACCATATGAAAATCCTTTTGGAACTTCCCTTATCTTTACTTCCCCCACCCTCACAGTAAAGAATCAGTTGCTCCTCACAGTCCTAGGGCAGCCGCTGCCCTCGGGTCCTGTCCCTGTGCTTTAATAAAACCACTTTTTGCACCAAAGACATCTCAAGAATTCTTTCTTGGCCACTGGCTCCGAGCATCATCAACATACCAACCTCACCGAAACATTCAAAAACTGTATCATTCTCAGTCTACATTTCCCCTAAAAGAATGAAGATACATTGATTAAATATAGTTTCTTTTATCTATATAGGTTGACTTTTTAAAAAAGATTTATTTATTTTTAGGGAGAGAGAGAAAATGGGGGATAGGCAGAGGACGAGAGAGAGTCTCAAGCAGACTCCCCCTCGGAGCCCAACATAGGGCTCCATCTTGTGACCCTGACATCACCACCTGAGTGGAAATCAAGAGTCAGATGCTCAATGGGGTGTTCAACCAAGGGCACCACCCAGACACCCTTATACAGTTTGACATTTGACAGATTAACCTCCTTTCTTGTCCTCAACCTAATTGGAGGTCTTTTTTTTTCCCCCTTTGGTGTGTGACTGATTTTAGGATGTGCGTCAATAGTTGAGTTTAAGTGCATTCCAGTCTCCCCTTCCAGCTCCGCCAGTGTCCTTGAGCAGGATCTTGTTAACACCTGAAAAGTTTGGCACACACTAAGGCAATTAGCTTCCTTTCACACCTAAATTTACCTCCACCCCATGCAAACTTGCAGCTGTTCTCTTGCATTTGTTACTCAAATGATCTCCCTGGTAAACAGTGAATCATGAGGCTGAGGCAACATAAGCTTATTGGCTTCCTAAGGACCTGGTCCTATGCCCTTAAAATATTCTCACCACTTCTTTTACTTGGGGAGTCATTTTCCACATTTAGCATTGAAAACTGAGCATTTTCAATAATGCTTTTCAGTGTAATAATAATGGAAAACGAATGAACACCTTTAAATTGTTTACTTCTGTTAGATTTTCCATTGGTTTTTAACTGGTGATTAGCAAGTATTTATTTCATCAAATACTTACTTATTTATTTACTTATTTATAAAGATTTTATTTATTTATTTGAGAGAGAGAGAGATCACAAGTAGGCAGAGAGGCAGGTATGGGGGGGCGGGGGGAGGGATGGGGGGGTGGAGCAGACTCTGCTGAGCAGAGAGCCCCATGCAAGGTTTGATCCTAGGACCCTGAGATCATGACCTGAGCTGAAGGCAGAGGCTTAACCCACTGAGCCACCCAGGTGCCCCTACTTATTTATTTAATGGTCAATGTATTAAATACTGTGTACAGAATAATATATTTTTATTATGGTGAATAAAAAGTAATTGAAACCTTACTTTTTGCCTGTTAGATACATAGGTATATGCAAACTATGCCTATATACAATATAAATAGAACAATAGCTTTTCTTGTGATGCTTGACAAGTTTTATGGAGTTCTCAAGTATATCCTAAAAGTTCTAAATTAGATAATATTTTTAAGGAATGAATCATAAACTTTAGTCAAAGAAGAATCTGAAGTAGAAAGGGCCTGGAGCCAGGGTATTTGCTCATTCTTTTGAGGTTCAAATTCAGCATCCTTTGGTCAGGTGCCTACGTACCATGAGCGAAATGTAGAGAAGTGGGGCATTCTAAGCAGAAGGTTGGTTTGAGTGGATTCATTGAGGTGGAAATCTAGGTGGGTATAATGGTAAAAGAACTAGACATGAAAGCAAGCATTAACTAATACTCAAATATGAGGAAGGCTTTCCTACTGGTGAATGATAAAGGGTGAGAAAGTATAGGAGTCAGAGCATTTTTTAAGGTGTAATAATATACAAGGAAAACCAAAATTAGAATTCTTGGCTATTCAAGAAAGGTATGAGGGCCCCTGAATGTCTGAGAAAGGAGTCACAGGGTATTGGCCTTCCAGGGAATCTGAACAAGAATAGGAAGTTATAGAATCAGTAACTGAAAGCTCCTCTTTCTGAGAAATCACTGCCTAAACTCTGTCAAAAGTTTTGATTCTATCCCTGAAGGTCTTGAAGACTGCTGACCTAGTGTAGTGTGTCAGAGTCTAAATGGATCCCTCTTGTGTAATTTTCTGTATTAAGTGAGCCAATTTTTTAATAGCCAATTAAAAAAGATTATAGGTACTAGTGTTGAGAGTACCTAGAGTTATTACACTTATAAAATATAGGCGTTATAAGGATATGGCAGTCTGTAGACACTGAATCTAAAAGGCAGCATTCAAAGAGGGTGGCTGATAATACAAGCTCTACAAGCAGGTGAAGATAAGCTGATAAATTTCAAACTTAAGAAGGGTCCAGAAGTTGTGAACGCTGTGTTCAAAACTGTGTGAGTATCATTAATCTTTAATATCTAAAAGAAATTTATAATTACATGTGTAATAATATCCTTAACATAAAATAAGGCATTCCCAGATCTTTTTTTTTTTTTAAGATTTTATTTATTTATTTGACAGAGAGAGATCACAAGTAGACAGAGAGCCAGGCAGAGAGAGAGGAGGAAGCAGGCTCCCTGCTGAGCAGAGAGCCCGATGCGGGGCTTGATCCCAGGACCCTGAGACCATGACCTGAGCCGAAGGCAGCGGCTTCACCCACTGAGCCACCAGGCACCCCCCATATCTTTTTAACATTTGTTTCATATGAGTCATTGTATATTCACATAAATTTAACTAATTTGCTATAAAAGTTTATAAACAATGCATTTAAAAAATACATTTTATGTATTCTCAGAAAAGGGTTATTATTATTACCTCTGTCAATCTTTTTCTCCTTCCTTTTTCCTTCTTCCCTCGCTTTCTTCCTCTTCCCTCATTTCCTTCCTTCCTTCCTTTCTTCCATCTTTCCTTCTTTCTTTCCTCATTCCTTTCTTCTTTCTTTTCTTTCCTTTTTTTGTTTCTTTCTTATTTTTCTCATGTATGAAGTATAAATAACTCATGTTTTCATTCCCTTGTTTTAAGGAAACATGTATCTGATAAGTAGGTTATTATGCATGGTAAGAATTTAAAGTTTCTTTAAGACTTGTAATAAAACCACAGCTCCTTTGTAATGCTGAAAATTATATCAGCATTTCCATGTCATCCTCAGACTCTCTTCCTACATTTATAGCTATCCAGAGTATCTTCTGGAAGACTATAAAAGGCAAAGAGAATAAAAATCCAAGTCTGCAGAATCTAGCCTTAAGTCTGTTCTTTGTTCATATCTTTTTGCATTTGAAATGTCATTAGGTTAAAGCTTAGACAAAAAATCCTTATCCTCCTCACAGTTCTGAGTTACGGTCCCTTTATCAAGCTTATTGGGGAATTTCTCCATCACAATCAACATCATCACTTTTCTCATCTGCAAAGATGCTGTGTAAAAAACTACCACACATTTGGGAGCTTAAAAAAACACACACTTATTATATAAGTCTTTGTGTCTCAGAAGTCTGGCCATGGCTTAGCTGGGCCTTTTGCTTTCATTTCACAAAGTTGCAATCAAGGTATCTTTTGACCAGATTGCATTATCATCTGGCAGCTCAACTGGGAAAAAATCCACATCCAGGCTCACTCTGTTGCTGGCAGAATTCATTGCCTTGTGGTTATGTAGGATTGAGAGCCCTAGCTTCTTGCTAGCTGTCACCTGGAAGCCATGCTTGATTCCCCAGCTCCTGCCGTGTGGCCTTCTCCACAGACAGTTCACAACATAGCAGCACGCTTCTTTAGGCTAGTAGGAGAGCATAAGCAAGGCCACTAGCAAGGCAGAGTATATATTACATAATACAGTCATGAGAGTGAGATCCCATCACTTTTGCATATTCAGCTGCGTAGAAGAAAGTCAACATGCTGCATCCACACTCAAGGAGAGAAGATTATACAAGAGCATGCATACCAGGAGGTGGGGGTCATGGGGCCGCCTTAAAGTCTCCACCACAGAGTGGGTATGGTTTAACATTCAGAGAGTCTTCAATCTTGGAAAACAAGCAATCAGCATGGCTTCATCCATCACAGCCCAGCTGATCATCCCATCCATTTCACAAAGATCCCCAGAGGTAAGAAATATAGTGCTATAAAATAAAGATGATATTGGAGGGCAACCTGTTAGGTGACTGGTGAGTGATGAAGTTGCTGTTCATCTCGCCATTATTTGTGGTGAGAGCTTCTGATTTCTAATCCTAGCCATGATTCAATGGTTAATGATGACAGGCCTAATTCCTCTTTAACTTCTTCCCCAACTTTCAAAATGTAGATGATGATATACATCAATCTTAGAAGGACAGTATGAGCTTTAGCATCTAAGGAATTCAGCCCAATTTTGTATAGAAAGACTTTTGAGTAAGATTTCAGCAGAAAGCAGCATAAATCTTTAAGGAGCTGGCACAAAACAGTGTTGGGGAGGAGATAGAGTTCTAATTTAATATAGAGAAGTGAAGGCTAAGGGGTGATTTAATTGCAATCTACAAATATAGGAGAAATCTTTATATTTCTTTATATATAATATTATATATATATGTATCATATATATATAATATTATATATAAAGATATATTATGTATATCTTTATATATAATCTAGGGCCTTAAAGCTAAACTTGGCATGTGTTTCAGCATGAATTGGAAATGTCTTTGACATTTTTTTGTCTTTTCTTGGAACCTATTTATTAATATACACCACCAAAAGTGTAAACTTGCTTCTAAAATAAAGAATTAAGCCATTTTTAGTTCTTTATTCAAGAAAAAAATGAGGTGAACTATTCTGAATTTTGAATATGAGCCAGTTGTTTTGAAGAGTGGCATCGTATTACTCAGGAGAAATAGCTAAACATAGAAAGGTATAAACCCTTTGGTACCCAAATTAGGTCTGAATTTGTTTGCATCAGTGGAGCATTTGAATCTATGACTATGCTTTCATAGTAATGAAATGTAATGAAAAGGCTTAAGTTGAACTAAAAACAATTTAGCAAACACAAATAAAAAGAAAGGAAGAGAGGGAGAAAACAAGCAAACGGGTTATTACACCAGGCTGGTTAATAAGTGATAAGACTGCTAAATGTCAAATTCTGCTTAATATCATGGACTCTAACAAGGAAGGCTACCATGTCCAATCTCACAGTATATGCATGATTCACTTCAATACTCTTGACAAAACTTCACCAATTTTGGGGGAATCATTTCATTGGCTAAAATTTCAACTTTTCCTGAGTTAATTTGTTTCAATGTTGCATACTGAGAAAGTTCTTATGTTAATGCTTATTCTTTTTCATTAGCATTATTGTTAGTTCTCTGGAGCAGTACATAGAGACTTCTTTTCTTTAACACATATACCCTTGAATAGGTGAAGATGGCCACCAGGATATTTACTTAATATTCTCATTTTTTACTCATCATCTAGAATTCTTCAGCTGCTTAATTTACTAAGCAGCTTTAAATTCTTTCAGGAGCTTCTCCCCAGCCCCAAACCTCTATTCTAGAGAAGAAATGAGATCATAATGGCCAAAATCCTTAGCTAGATATGGATAGAGTATTGACTTGCCTATGAATTTAACTTCAAAATCAGTTGCTTAATCAGTTCATCACAAAGACACAGGCTGGCTCATAAAACAACAGATGAGTGAGCACACAATAAAATCAAAGCTGCAAACGGCCATTAAACACTAAAGATATATTGTAGAGTAGAACTTGCTTAGGTAAGAACTTCCTACCCAGTGCCATGCCATGATGATTAATGCATGCATATGTGAACTTTATGAAAAAGATAATGAATTGATTGTGTTCTTAAATGATGCCATTTTAAACCTGTTTGTCTTCCTCTCCTCCCTCGGGAATCAACTGACCACACTCTGTTAGTTTAAACAAATGAACATTTAATGTTGGCCATTCTGCCAACCAAGTTGGGGGAAAATGAAATCATTTATCAAGGGAAAAAGAAAGAAAAATAATGAAATGGCTTCTGGGAAAAAGGTGAAGACCAGTAGTTATCAAGAAAGGGAGGGTGCCACAGATACTGACTAAAGATATAATAGAGGAAGGGCCTGAGGCATACTTTCATTCTATGGTTTCTGCCTATTTTGGTATCAGGGAGCCAATTTTAATCATATCATGAGTCTTGTTCCTTAAAGACAACCTTCTTTGGCAACTCTAATTTTAAGACTAGCTCCTATGAACACATCATCTCCTTCTTGGTGGTCATTCAGTGGATTAGGAATGATAGGAAAATAATTAGGGAATCTATAAGTGGAAAATGCAATTTGAGGGCCATTTGCAATAATAGACCGAAGGTTACCTTCGTCATATATCTAACATTTAACATCAATCCATCAATCAACTAATATTTATTGTACTCAGTGCTATTCTAGTAACTGAGGGAAGTAAAAGGAAAATATAAGTCAGGACCTCCATCCTTAGGAGCTTTTAGAAAGCTTTAAGAAAAGAAAACATGTGCTTAATATTTATATTATTATTTTATTAATATTTATGTGTTTAATGCTAATATATTATATATGTATAATACATTTAATGCATATGCATATATACATATATACACGAAATGACCTGAGTGTTATGATAATAAGAGTTATAGATTAAGAGAAAGAAACCATCATTGTTGGATAAAGTATACTGAAAAGTGGTCTTAAGAGGCTGAGAAGGAAACCAGTCCTGTTTTTTCTGTATGATTTTACTATGTATGTTATTGTTTCTTAAAGCCATCATGAACTACATACATGTAATATATTCATATATTTATAAATATATTATGCACACATAATCGATAAAGAGTAACAAATCTTTTCAGCATAAAGATACACTGTCAGATGGAGGTTTCGATTCTAGCACAGTCATTATACTCACACTCTGAGGATGAGGAAGAGTACAAGGTGAATGGATGGAGAAGGGAATATTGAAAGATGAGTGCAACTGGAAGGACTTTTTTGGTGGCAGGTGAGGATGTATCACCTTCAGCTGGCAAAATGTTAGGTATAGAAATCTCCTTGCAAAGTTTTCTGAAGTTTATTATGCACTAAACTCTCATGTGCTAGTTACAGATTTCCTGGGAATAGGGCAGCTTGAATGCCAACTCTAACACCAGATTTAGGTACTCTAACTATTGGACTTACCCATGGTATTGCCTTTATGAGCAGTTGACTATGAGAGGGAGGGCACAAGGTCTAGACTATGCTGGGAGAAGGTATTTTGCTATTTACCATGTTTAGAAAGAACAGAGGAAGTTTCCAGTATTGTTCAAAGGGAGACTTTAGTACTGCACTAGTGGGAAAGCACTAACATTAGCTAAATTAGTAAAGCCAAAAGAAGCTAGAACTTGGAAAGGATAAAGGACAAAGCAAGAGAAAACAAGCAAAACTGTGTCAAGTACAGGACTAAGACTGAGGGTATCCAAACGCATAAAATAAATCTGACTAGATGATATGTAACTATCAAAGCTACCCCCGACTGTTTCCTGTGTTTCCTTTATGGGTAACCTGCTAGTTCTTACAAGGGTGTGGTGCATTTTTGGAGGAACTAAAGACAGCCAAATGAATTTTAAAGGATCTATACTTGTCTGAAAAAAAATATATATTAACATCTGCTTACTTCTAACATACTAATCACACTCATGTAAATTGAGCATAAAGACAATATAAGAGAAAATAATACATTAAAATTATGCATTACAACTATATTTATAAAGAGAAAATACTGGAAATATCTTATATTCAACAAAAAGGAAAATATCTAAGAAAATGATGGTATAAGCTTGTAATGCAAATTTCAAAATTAACATAAAGTCCCTGTTACAGTATAAAAAATATTACTGACCTAGCACCGGAACTTTTTAAAATATACATTTGTTTCTTCCTTAGACTGTTTCTTAAATGGATAGAGTAATACATACTTAATACATCATGGTTGTTATAGATGAATATTTTTCTCCTATATAAAATTTGAAATTTCTTGTTGGCAGGGGTAATTTCTTACTCATCTCTCTATCTTTCCTATAAGGCCAGCTCTGTGTTTGATACACTGGACTAAACAGAGGAGTTGAGAATGCAGGAAATGAAAAATGTTATGTTACAATAGTAGGAATCTTATTTTTACTTCTAGATTTTATTATTATTTTATCATATTCTGTTAAAAGATATCTGGTTATATTTCTTTGCTGGTATCTTTACTTGTGTTCACAGCAGAAGTCAAAGGGGGTAGTTTTCTCCAGAGATATAAATAATCCTTTATTGGTTTTTTGATATGGAAGTCACTCCAAGACTGATCAGTTTTTGTTGCCTGGGAAGACCCATTTGGCTATTATTTTTACAGCTGTGCTTCTGAGATGGAGTGTGAGAGGAGGAGAGATGGGTGATAACCAAAAGTACTGGAAAGGTTTTCTAATGGGCAGGAAGAGAATTGAAGAAAGGCAAACCTTGTATTTCTAATTGGAGGTGGACACGTGCGAGCAACACTTACAGATCTGGTGATCCTTCCAGGCTTTCCCAGAACCATTTGTCAAGCTTCTCTCCAGGCCTGTTGCCTGATCCAGCTCTGTCATATCTCCCTGATCCCAGATGGGGGCTCCATAGCCACTATAGTCTCCCAGTGGTCATTTCCCCTCTTTTGAGGACTGCCTTGGCTGTCCATGCAAGACTGTTTTTACTTCCTCAGTTTCTACTTCTTTCTCTTTTAAATGACTTCAAAGAAATCCAGAGTTCTATCATTTACTTTTACATCCCAATATGCCTTGGATACATATTACCAATACTTATTCCTCTATTCTCCAAGGGAAGAAAATGGTTGTTCCTACACAGAAGGTATAGAGGAAACTTCTACCACAGTGTACTGTCATATCAGATAATCATTTAATCACTGACTAAATCTAAGACACTGAGATCAGAGGATTCAAGAACTCTGGGAGACTTTAAAAACCTTTCCAAATTAAGCATTTATTGTTACTTCAATGCTTTCTTGCTACTTAATTTTCCTGAGTCTCATTTTAGGAGAAATTTGCTTCTTTAGCCTTGCACACTTCATCTCAATCAATACGCTATTCTCCCTAGAGGTCCCAAATTATTCTTTTCAAATGTCTTTTTTATCTACCCTTGGAAACAACACAAGCAAATGGAGTCTGACTTCCAGCTGTCAAATCAAGTGTTGAGGCAAACCCTGTGAGCGCGAATCACTCTATCTTGCCTTGTTCAATCTGGGTAATGTGGCACAGTCCCAAAACCTCCCCTACCACCAAGAGAGAGAAAGGAGTAAAAGACAGATTGAATAATTTTCAAAAGTTGGAAATATTTTTTACTTTTTTTTGATTACACATTATTTGTTCACACATAAACTAGTTCCTAAATAGTGAATCTGCTTATGTTCCTTGGACTTCCTTGGTAAATCTGGGTTGAGATTTGGAAATAGAATATTTTAAGTGGGCTGCCTTGTTTTTGTTAAGAATTGAAATCAAGCTTTCCTGTAATTCCATCCCTGGGAATCCATACCCTGGAAAATGGGGTAACAAAGTTTCTCTGATTCTTTAATGGACTAAAACTTCCTGGTTGAGACAGGCTAATAAGTGTAAGCTATTGATCATATTGTTGAGTATGATAAAGAAAGGTCTGTTTTCAAGGCAGAATTATTTGGAAATCGTAGGCATCATTATAAATGTCTTACTTATATGTTGGCTTATATGTTGCTTCTGTTCAAAACAAAATTGTTTCCTTTGGGGCATAATTTCAAGGCAGGTTAATGAATTTTTCACACACACACACACACACATGCACACATGCACACACGCACACACGCACACACACAGGTGTTACTATTTTATAGTTGAACCTGAGAGATCCTGTCTCCCTGCTCTGAGGGTCCAATTCCTTCCCTTTCTTTGTAGCTTCCAGAGGACCCTATACTGTGAAAGACGCAAAACAAACCCCTTCATTGTTACCCTGATGATAATTGTAGAGTGGCAGTGATGATGTTGTTGGAAGTTTTAAAAATGAAAATACCTATTCAGGTTCGGAGACATTGCCCAGATATGTTTCATGTGTTTTCCATAGTACATTCAAATTTTTTTAAACAAGACGGTAAAACAAGGACAGCAACTCTTTATTTTTTATCCTCCACTCTCCCAAATCCTCAGACTCCATTAAAGTGTACCTTGAGCTCCACCTCCCACATTGTGTTCCCCACTGGTGCCAATCTTCCAGCTAACTCCATTTCCCCTTTGTAAACGCTCGATGTGCTGACCTATTTAAAAATATAACTCAGGTGCCTGGCGAACCATGATGCCTGCCAGCTCTTCAGATAAAGAGGATCCACTTATTAATCTGCTCTGTCTCCATCTGCCCGCTCAATTGGGATTGACTGCTTGCTGTCCAGGCTGATACCAGGGAAATCTGATTGAGGACAAGAATCTCTTTGTACATTTCCCCCACTGATACAGCACAACAGGTCTGTTGCAGCCAGGGAGTTAAGCTGATGTGACATGATGTCAGATGGCCTGCCATTGTACGTCAGAAATTAAAAAGAAAAAATTCTTTCAAACTGGAATTCCTTATGTGATTTTTATTTCCTTGGGCTTTGAGCAGATTGAGTATTGAATTGCTTGACTGGAGCCCATGGATAATTTAATACCTTCAACATTCGTCCCTGGGTGAATTTCAGCCACATTTGACTTGTTCAGCATGGTGTCTCAGTTCTAACCATTTCATGGAACTCTTGTAAATATTGATTGATGAAATCCCAAAGAAATACTTTTTCTAGCTCTGATTCTGAAATGCTCCAGAAGGAAAGACTTGATCTTTGTTTTCGTCCTTCCTACTCCATATCTAGTGGTGTGAGAAGTAAATAAAAATTTGGGAACTTCTTTTATCCTTCTCAAGTTAAACAGTCAATTCTTACAACTTGAAAAAGAAAAAAAGTGATGTGATTTGATCCACCAAAGTAGGACTGAGAAAAAATAACAAGTTAGCAAGAATAGCAAACAAATAAACTCAAACTGTATCAGTGGAATCAAATTTGATATTTTGGGGGAAGCTTTTGAGTCTCCTAGTTTGAGGTGTTGGCTACATAAAGTTTCCAGAAGAATATAGGCATAATATATGTATATATCTTTCTTAAGTACTAAATGGTTAGCATCTCTTGCCCATAGTATTCAGATTTTAGTATGTGCTTCTGCTTTTGTTGAAAAGATCAGGTAGAACTAGCCTTAGCTCACATCTAGAATCAAAACTGAATGGTTTATAAAATTCCCCAAAATCATTTATTAATAAAAAATTAAGAGAGAGAAGAGACACGTATTTAAGAGTTAAAGACCTTACAGGAATTCACGTTTGGTAACAAGAAACAAAATATTATCACTTTCTTAATATTCAGCTTTTACTCTTTAGTTAAGGCTAATCATTTGTTAATTTGTGTAAGCTCCAGTGCTTAAAAATTCACATGTGAATGAAATATGTGGCTGATCCTTATTCTTTATTATAAATTAAACAGTATGAAATGTAAATACCATTGGAGAAAATAAAATCTCATTTGTTCGATGTAAATAACACTGAATAAGTTAATAAATTGACTGGCTTCTCTATGATATTCACATGATGAGACTGTGTGCATTTATGTATGTATGTGAACACACAACGTATTCGAAGCACTGGAGAGAAAAAGAACTTGTTCAAACAGATAAAAGAGAGTAACTTGTTACAACAAAAGATTTTTTTTAAGACACAATTTACTTGAGAGAGAGAGAGTACAAGCAGGTGGAGGGGTAGAGGGAGAGGGAGAAGCAGACTCCCCACTGAGCGGGGAGCTTGATGTGCTCCAGAACACTGAGATCATGACATGAGCTGAAGGCAAATGCTCAAATGACTGAGCCACCCAGGTGCCCCCAAAAGTTTTTTTTTTTTAATCAAGAAATTCTCTTAACAGTAAGAAGTCTATTGTAGATTATTTCCTTAAGTTAACATAGTGAAATTTCTTTGCAATAATTATTTTAGACAAAAATATAAGAGGAAAGGGGTGCCTGGGTGGCTCAGTGGGTGAAAGCCTCTGCTTTCGGCTCAGGTCATGATCCCAGGGTCCTGGGATCGAGCCCCCCATAGGGCTGTCTGCTCTGCAGGGAGTCTGCTTCCTCCTCTCTCTGCCTGCCTCTCTGCCTACTTGTGATCTTTGTCTGTTGAATGAATAAATAAAATCTCTAAAAAAATATATATATAAGAGGAAAAACAAATCCACAATAAGATTAGTGAGAGAAAATAATTCTGTTTTACTGATTCATTTTGTTTGTATTAAGGTATAATTGACATAACATTATGTTAGTTTCAGGTGTACAATGTAATATTTTGATATTTGTATATATATTTGATCATTTGCAAAATGATCACCACTAAGTCCAGTTAACATCCATCACCATATGTAGTTACAAAATTTTTTTCTTGTGTTGAGGACTTTTAAGATCCAGTCTTATAACTACTTTCAATATACAATACAGTATTATTAGCTATAGTTGCTGTGTTGGGCATTATATCCCCATCACTTACTCATATTATAACTAGATATTTGTACTTTTTGACCCTCTTTACCTACTTTCCCCACCCCCACCCTGAGTAACCAGCAATCTGTATTCATTTTCATTTTGTTTTGTTTTGTTTTTTTTTTTTTTAGATTCCACATAGGAGATTATACAGTATGTGTCTGTTTCTGTCTTGCTTACTTCATGCTGAGCCTAATGCCTTTGAGGGCCATCCATGTTGTTGTAAATGGCAAGATATCTTTATGGTTGAATAATATTTTTTTAAAGATCTTATTTATTTATTTGACAGAGAGATCACAAGTAGGGAGAGAGGCAGGCAGAGAGAGAGGGCAGCAGGCTCCCCGCTGAGCAGAGAGCCCGATGTGGGGCTCGATCCCAGGACACTGAGATCATGACCCGAGCCGAAGGCAGAGGCTTTAACCCACTGAGCCAGCCAGGCGCCCCAGTTGAATAATATTTTATTGTGTATATGTACCACAATTTCTTTATCCATTTGTTTATCAATGAAAACTTAGGGTGTTTCTATTGGTTATTGTAAATAAGGCTGCAATGAACATAGGGGTATAGATACCTTTTTGAATGCGTGTTTTCATTGTCTTCAAATGAATACCGCAGAGAAAAGGATTGCTGGATCATATAGTAGCTCTATTTCTAATTTTTTAAAAAGATTTTATTTATTTATTTGACAGACAGAAATCACAAGTAGGTAGAGAGGCAGGCAGAGAGAGAGAGAGAGAGAGAGAAGCAGGCTCCCCACTGAGCAGAGAGCACGATGTGGGGCCTGATCCCAGGACCCTGAGATCATGACCCGAGCCAAAGGCAGAGGCTTTAACCCACTGAGCCACCCGTTGCCCCTATTTCTAATTTTTTTAAGGAAACTCCATACTGTTTTCCATAGTGGCTGCTCTAATTTACATTCCCACCAACGGTACACAAAGGTTTCCTTTACTCTGTATCCTTACCAACACTTACATTTTTGTCTTTTTGATAATAGCCTTTATAACAGGTATGAGGTGATATCTCATGTAGTTTTGATTTGCATTTCCCTGTCTTAATATCACCATATTGATTGAAAATTTACTTGGATATTGAGTTTTCCTTATCTCCATGGATCTATTTCCATTTTTCTCAAATCTAGAGTATAAAAGAAAGTCCATTCAAATGCATATTCTTTATACTAAGCAAGAGTTGGGTCACGCATTCTTGGACCTTTACTGAATGAATTAAGCTGAACAGAGAAAACATGGAAGAAAACTATCCTTATGGTGATACCTAAAGTCATATACCCAATGTCCATTCCAAGTATGTAGCTTTTCGTTTGTTTTGCTCCGGGACCTAAGTCAACAGAGAATCCCCAGTGAAAATAATATCAGCCCCCAGCTGAGGGGGGAAAAAAAAAATCACAAAAACCAGAACAGAGAAAAGTCACTTCACTAGAATCATGGAGTTCTACAAGATCTTCAGGAAATCAAAGAGACTATGACCAAGAGAGAGCATTCAGAATGTTCTAGAACAGAAGTGTTCATATTAATAACCATAAAATTACACAAAAATCTGTAGGACACAAAAAAATCGACTTGTATTTTGTAGGATGGAATTAAAATATTATATGCTGTTGGGGCACCTGGGTGGCTCGGGTGGTTGAGCGTCCAACTCTTGATTTCAGCTCAGGTCATGATCTTAGGGACTTGAGATCTGAGCAAGAACCCCAAGTTGGGCTCTGTGCTCAGCAGGGAGTCTGCTTGAGATTCTCTGTCTCCCTCTCCTTCTGTCCCTCCCCACCATACTCTCTCTCTAAAAACTAAATAAATCTTAAAACGTATGATATTCTGTTGATGGACATCTAGGTTGTGGTATATATACACAATGGAATACTATGCAGCCATCAAAAGAAATGAAATCTTCCGATTTGCAAAGACGCGGATGGAACTAGAGAGTATCATGCTTAGTGAAATAAGTCAATAGGAGAAAGACAACTATCATATGATCTCCCTGATATGAGGAAGTGGAGATGCAACATGGGGGGCAACATGGAGATGTAAGATGGGATCGGGAGGGAGACAAACCATAAGTGATTCTTAATCTCACAAAAGAAACTGAGGGTTGCTGGGGGGAGAGGGATCGGGAGAGGGGAGTGGGGTAATGGACTTTGGGGAAGGTATGTGCTATGGTTAGTGCTGTAAAGTGTGTAAACCTGGCGACTCACAGACATGTACCCCTGGGGATAAAAATACATTATATGTTTATAAAAAAATAAAAATTTAAAAATTTAAAAAATATTATATTAATTATAGCGTCCAAAAGTAAAAAACTTCACCTGTTTCATCTTTTATGCCACACAAAATTATGCACCTTGATACTCAATAAGAATCAAAGACTGGCATGAAGGACTTGACATGGCAAGTTTCTTTTTGAAGGCAGGAACATACCAATTTAAGCCAGGTAAATGAAACATCATTTTTAAAATAGATCTAGAGAAAAGTTTAGTTCTCAGACTCCCAAGAAGTGGAGCTACTAAAAACGAGTAAATGTTATTTCCTAGAGAGGGAGTCTGAGAAGGGAAAATGAGAAAATAAAGGTTGTTCATTATTAATTTGCCATTTGCTTCAAGGAGAATGTTTGCAGGCAAAGTTGCTTGCATCTTAAACTGAATATTTTCTCGTCCACATTGTAATAGTCTTTTTTTTTTAATTATGTTTCCTTCTTATCAAAAAGCTTTCTTGAAGCCAATCAAGGTGGGAGGGCAGAAAGTTTATAAGGAGGTCATTATAGCAACTCATGGAAGATATAAAACAACCCATAGATTGTTTGGTCCCCAAACAAACAAATGGTCCCCAAGAGTGGGGACCATTTCCTATCAACATTTGCAATATAAGTTATTATTTAGCAATTCCTCTTCCTCTTTTCCTCTTTCTTATCCCTTATATGCTCTGTGGTAGAAAACTTTGACCTTGCTAAGAGAAATAATAATATAACATATTTGCACTATCCGTGTGATTAATACCGCCCCCTGAAAGGAGCACCTCAACTGGCAAAAGACAACTAAAATGCATGAACACACTGAGGAACTCTTTGCCTTGTTCACCTTCTTTCTAAATAATTCATCAGTTTAATGATAATGACATTCAAATATCATAATTACGGCTGACTCTTTAAAAAACATCAATTCCAGGGCCAAAAATGGAGTAACCAGCCCCCACTTCTTTTCTCACCATTAGCTGTTAATACCAAAATATGATCTTTATTCATTTCACTGACATAATATAAAACCAATGTAGATTTCCCATTTTTCATAAAATTTTCATCTGCACTATTAGTTTCACTGATAGCAGACTGCAAAATGTTGTTAAGCTACAAGATGGAAGACACTGCGAAAACCTCAGCATGTTAAGAAGCCATAAAATTTTATTCAGTTCATTTACTGCTACAGTCCAGTAACCCTATAGTAAGAGTGTGCTATTTTTATTGTGTATTTATTTAAAGGTTGAATATTTTGTTCCCGGGACCAGACATCTAACTGAGCTAATCTGGACTCCTAATACACTGCGTTGTATTCTACTTTGGGGTTTGTTATCTCCTTGAAAGTGTTTTTTGTATCTTGGTTGTTGAGGAAGAGATCCTAACAGAATATTGCAAACAAAGCTTAGCTATGGATAAGGGGTCATTTGTGCTCAGAATTCAGCCACCAGTATGTTTGGGTCTCATGTGATCCTGAGGAGGACGATTTGCTTGTCCCTCCTCTTCTTCCATCTATGTCTCTTTCAAAACAAATCTCAGGGCAGAGTGCGATGAAGCACAGTGTGATAGACCTTGTGTTGGTTCGTCTGGCAGTTGGCCAGAGGTGCTTAACTGCTCGCACAATCCTGCAGAAGGCAGCCACATTTTGCATTTATTGTTTTGCTACTCTGTCTCAGCAGTTTGATGTAAATAGGTATGCTCTTTTTCAAACAGCATGATGTTAAACCCATTTTAGGTTTGCTCATGAAACCACAGACATTGAAAGCTAGCTTGTCTGTTTTCATACCAAGTTATATCATATCATATCATTATATGAAAGTTGCAGCATGAAGACACAGGATGCTATGTATACAAGTTTTGGCAATATATAGAATGTATCTCAATATCCTGGACTTCTCTAACCACAGAGCAATGACAGTGACACCAGTGGTAACTCCACTATGAAAAAAAAAATCATCAAGTAAAGCACAAAGGAGAGTAAAAGGGGCAGTTGTTCCTACTGGTCTCTCACTTAGGACCAGTGTGTTGGTTGTACCAGGCTTAGCAAACTCCCAGGAAACCCTGTGCATATTCACTTAGGCCCCAGGAGTAACAGTTTCCTACTCAGTCCCAATTAAAGGCCACATGGAAACTCCAGGTGCAGTAAACAGATAAACTAGCAACAAAAACTACAATGGCAAACAAACCAGACAAATGATCTACAGCATCCATAATATATTCTTGCTGTGTCTGTGACTTGTTAGGAACCTAGAAGACAAGCCTGTCCTTACTTGGTCCCCTCATCTATAATATAGGTTGATAAGGGAACCTATGCCAGTTGCAGTGTTTTCTCTTGAAAGTGCAAAATATGGGGTTGATAAAAGCAAAGTGTGCATTTTTAAAGGCACATGAGAGAGAGATTTAAATCACCTGAGATAGTCTGTATTTATTCATTCCAAAGAGGTACAAAGGCTCTGTCTGGGTAGCATTAAAGAATAAAGGTTCAAAAGGAATATGTGAGAGTCCCCAGGAGACTAGAAACATAAGAATGCATTAAAATGAGATGGAGAAAGTGTCCCAAAATAGCCAAATAATGACTATTCCTAGTTACTATCTTGTTAGCATCGATTGCGGAGTATTTGAGGGCCTGGGAGAATCAATGTATATGGTAAACAATCAACTCCTAAACTGAAATGTCAGAGAAAGGATGCAGAATAATGAATATAAAATCTAGACAAAACTAATGACCAAACAAGATAAACAAATTAAAGCAGATAAGCCACGAAGGGTGAGTGACTAACGATTCAGGTAGGCATAATCCCAGTGAAAATCTGTCCATTTGAACAGCCTTTGCTATGTGGTATCAACACAGGCTGGCAGCTGAGCCCCACATGCCTCTCTTTAGCTTCTGAGAGACAAAATCTGCGCTGTGGATGTGGGACGCTGGAGCCAGGATTTCAGGCAGTGGTGGGAAAAGCCATTTCCAGATTTTATGATTTCATGATCCTCCATCTATCATTCCCGGAGACAAAAGGTTATGCTTTTCGCTTACTGTGCACCTGGTACAGAGGTCTTACACTCAGACTCCCCCTAAAAATGATATCCAAACAGGTTTTTTTTCTTTTTCTTTACTGTTTTTTGTTTGTTTGTTGTTTTGTTTTTGGTTTGCTTTACTTTTTTTTTTTTTTAAAGGATGCTAGAAGTCTTAGACATACCTCCCCATTTTCTGTAACTTGGTTCACCTTGCCATTTTTCTGTTTTGAATTGGTTTGTGAACCTCTCTCTGCAGCTAAATGAGTCAGCAGAGATGGGGTGTTGATGGATCTCATTGGGCATGGGTCAACATTGTTCTGAAGTAAAAGGAGTCAGCATGCTTTTTTGGTTATAGTCCATCACAGAAAAAGCTGGTCTTCCAGGCTTCAGTCATTTAGCAACTCCTTATGTCCCAAAAGAGCATTATTAGACAAAACTGAGATGTTGACACAGTCTGGTCTCTACAGTGTCTTCCCCATTTCCCCACCTCTTCCCCTGCCGGTGTCTTGGTGCCTTGTGTCCTTAACCTATAACTTCCATTGTCCTCTTCCTGCCCATCTCATGCCTTTCTCCACTGTCATCACCACTGCACTTAACCTTTCTCTCTTTATTCTGCTCTCTTCAAAACTGACCGGTTGAGGGTCTCATTTCATAAGAAATTTCTTTTAAATAGATGTTGTCACAATCATAGAAAAGATCTCATATTAATTGAAAATGTGTGGATAATAATGTGAGAGAGTTTCTCTTCTTAAGGATATTTGCTTAAGCAAGATTCTCTTCCTTATACAGCCATAGATATAAGTAAATTACAACATATATTTATATACATATATATATATATCTTAGATTTAGATATAAACAAATTCATATCTAATGGTAGAAATTCAAGATACAATGGTATGCAAGTGGCAGGAATGTACTTAGATCAGAGATGTTTTTCTGCACACTATGTGGGGAAGTATCTTCTGCATACAAATAGGGCTTGCCCAACTTGATGTTCTGTGAACTTTTATTCTCACTTTTTTTAAAATAAAGGGGCCGAGGGGTTATAAAGGAGTGAGACTTTTCCTCACTAGCCTCAGCAGCAGGAAGCATTAAGTTATAATATTTAGAGAGCAAATAAAATATATCATTTATTCTATTCCAGGTTGGCACTGTTCTAGCAAAGTCAGATGTGATTTTGAAATCTTTCATATTTGGTTATAAAATTGTTCCTAGATAGCTAGATAGAGAACTATCTTCTATCTTGTTATTTATATGCATCTGCTGAGTGTTATATATATATATATAGGATGAGGATCATCTAATTAGAAAAGGGGGTACAAAACTTGTCCCTCATTTTACCTAACATGATCAATGACACCACCTTGGCTCTAGGAGGCCTTCAGGTCAACCTCAACTCATTAGCCATTGCTGTGGTTAATAGAATTGGTGCACAATTCCTCCTTACGGGTCAAAGTACAGCCTGTGCAATCACTGATAACAGTCTGTTGTGCCTACATTAACACTTTGGGCCAAGTACTAAGGTCAATACAGAACCCTTAGGAGAAAGCCACCCTGCTTTCTAAGGTAGACTCTAATGGTTTGAACTTTGTTTGACTGGATGGGAACAAGAACTTGGAGTTATGGTTGAGGGCCAAATATTACAGACTGACACTATCCTCCTGCTTGGGATCCTATTGGATTCCTTAAGTAAATGCTTTATAACGTGAACTGAACAGGTATGTCAGATTATTTGAAATGGTTGATGGAGTGGCCTTCTGATGGAAACATTTTCCAGAAGCCAAGTTGGTATAAAAATAAAGGGTACCTTATCCAGGGGAGATTTATTTTCTCCCTGCGTCTCACATATTTCTGCAGGCTTAATGAACAAGCACACTGATTACCTCTGTTCTGGATTATCTTTTTGAGGATGTTTATACTGTGAACTGTTTTGGAAGACAGAGCTAATACCTCCCTCCAGAACAAAGAACGAGTTTTCCTATTGCCTTGGGAGACAGAGATAGTGTCTTCCTCTGAAGCAAAGGACAGGTATGCCCTTTATAAGATAGTATATATTATATAGTATATATATACTATATAGTATATATTATAATATAAATGCCCAATATAATAAAGATAACGTCTTCCTCTTGGGCTAAGGGCAGACTTGCTTAATGTCCATTATAAAAGACTTGGCTTCCCTATGCTAAGACTTTTCCTCCAAAAATGTGACCCACTGCATGTATAGAGGCTCTTGGCCCTCTTTGCATCACCCTATGGGAATTGAGACTTAAGGATCCATCACAAGAATTGTTGATATTTTCACGACTGCTATTTCTGTGAGCAATACGATCTTTTGTCTCTGACGCAGGAGTGACATATCTTCAGCCTATATCCTTAAAAGTACAGCCGGCTATCCTGTTAGCTTGCAAATCTGGTTAAATCGTATCTCCTTTACAGTGCTTGACAGCCCCTGATGGGATAAAACAGGATTGTCTTCTTCCTACAAAGCTCAGTCATTTTGAGGATCAATTATTAGTATTTCTTATAAGCTGTGGCTTCTATACATGCAATCAAGAGATACTCAATCTGGATATAAGTGTAGGGACCATCCCTCAACCTACAAATAAGAACAAGTGAGGCTCTGGTGTATTTACCTAAAGTGGCAGAATTAGAGAAGGTACTCACTCCTTCTTATCTCCCATTTGATACATTTCCCAGTGTATTTCATTAACCATAATAAAACTGAAACTCTGAAGTCTACTTTAGTCTCAAACATATATCTGATAATTTTTTAATGAAAAGTTTATACTTGATTATAAAAACGGTGAAAGAGTATTGCCTATCCCGTATCAGGAGAAAGTAATGGGTTTACTTACATCTTAGGTTGGCATGGGCCTTAGGCTGGATCTAGCAGCAATTTTCAGATCTTGGATGAAAACACTTTTGACAAGGCACATTTTCCTCTTGGCTAGCTGCAGCAACATTAGCAAATGCTCTGAAGTATTTGTTGGGCCTTAAATATGTCATGTGCATGGACAACAGGAATTAGCACTTTCTGTATTCATCCAAAATATAGGATTAGTTTCAGCCAACCCTTATATTCTTGGGGAAATCTTCCTTGAAGTGACAATAATTTAACCTCATTTTTCATTTTCTTTTGAGCATCTACACTCTTATCTCTGAGAGCCAATAGCTTATTTTATGTTTTCTTCTCTTGGTTACTGTACTCTTCAGAATAGGTCATCTTATGTATGTATGTGTAACAAACAACCTCCAAATCTCAGAGTCTTAAAACAAATTTTTTTTCTTGCTCATTTTACATTTCTACTACAAAGTCTGCTGGAGGTTTTGTCCTGTTTTATCCTCATTCTGGGACCCATGCTGACTGAGTGTCCACCACCCATAACATTGTAAATTGTCCTGGCATTGGCTCTTGAAATGTTTGTATTGAAGTCACGTGCCCACAGCTCACATTTTACCCCCCAAAATATGTTCCAAGGTCACACCCAGCTCAAGGGGAAAGGGAAGCACAACACTGTCCAGCGCCAGGGAGAAGCAGAACCCTGTGGCCAGCAGCCCTAGTGACAACCACACTTACATGGACTTGGACCCTGATGATGTTTGCTCAGGGTTTCGACTGATGTTCTCTCTCCTTCGAGAGCTTCAAATCCTATTTGGGCTCTTCGCATTCCTTATGTTAATGACCTTTTTCCTGGCTCCAAAATTGCAATGAGGAATTGTTGCATGACGCTGTTATGTAAGAGAAGTTTGGATAAAGATTTTTTAAAACAGTGAAGTCAGAGGTGAATGGAAAGTTAGAAAGAGGACTGCTGAAAAGCACGGAAAAAGGGTGATAGGAAAGGAGATATAGAGAAAAAAAAGGAATTAAAAAGAGGAAAGGGAATGAAAAGAAGGAAAAGGAAAGAAAGAGAAAAGGCTTTGAAAAGAGGAAATGTTGAAAGGAAAGAAAGCCAGTGGGAAATGAATACTGAGAGCAAAACTTGCACATTTCAACATGCTTAGAACTCCCTGGGAAAAAAAGGTATGAAAACCTATAAGACATTATTTAAATCTTATGATGTTGTGCCCCAGGGCTGAAACCAAGTCCTGGGCTCATCATCTCCAGTTCCCTGCTGACTTAAAGAGAAAAAAATATTTTTTAAAGTGGCAATAGAACAAAAGTTCTGAATCTCAAAGCAACTAATGAAAACACACACATAAACTCTTCAGATTCCTCCTCTTCCCTAGGGCTCATTTTTTCTTAGAAGGAAAAAAATGTGAGAACCCAGCTGAGATCTGAATTTTCTCCCCAACTCTACAGAAAGAGGTAGAACATTGCTGGCCCCAAACTTCAAATAACAGGAGACAAAAATGACACTTCAATAAGTGGAAGAATTCTTGATTATATTTTTTGGTTGCAGGGTTTTCTTCTCTATTTATCCTCTGTATCCCTCTGATAGGTAACATTTTAGATGTGTGTGCCTGTGTGTGTGTGTGTGTGTGTGTGTGTGTGTGTGTGAAAGAGAGATGGAGACAGACAGACACACAGACACACAGAGACGGAAATGGGGGGCATTTGTGGCGTTTGGAGCCTGGCCAGACAAACCCATGCCAAGTTAGCCATAGTGGGAGTGTTTATACTATGGACATCAGCAATGTTGCAAACACAAATCAGGATGATTGGTTGTTTTCCAGAGAATAGGTTGCTCTATTGCCAGCACACCCCTGGAAGAGATAGACTATTGGATAAAAAGAAAGGAAGGGGAGAAAAAGATCATATCTGGAGAAAGAGAAAAGAGAGAGAGGAAATCTAAGAAAGAGAAAGAAAAAGGAGTGGATTTAGATTTGGAAGGAGAATTTTAGGAAGTTGAGCTGTCCTAAATTCTATCCCATTAAAGCCTTCCTTTTTATAAGTCAAAGGGTTTTGTTTGTTTGTTCTGAAAGTTTTAGATTCTTCACTTCCTTTTTTAACAAGTAACAGGCAAGTGGCCATGGAACAAATAAAAACACACCTTCATAAGAAGCAGACCCAGCTCTCTGCAGGTATAGAGAGTCTAGAAGGAGGAAAGTCAGGCAGATCTTCTCTGTTCTGGATACATGTTCCTGGTCTTACTGAGTTTTAGAAGCATTATTTTTTCCACCTGAAAGACAAATGGTTGTCCCCTCACTCTGCTTTCAGAAACAATGGAGCACAAGTTCAGTGATGTTCTTAAAGCCCCATGGAATTCTATTCTTTAAGGAGTTGATCTCTGTATTTAAAATGCAAAATCTCTGACTCTTTAACACTTTAAACATTTGTATCTAAGTTTGAATAACCAGCTGATTGGTTTGTGGGGATTTTTTTTTTTTTTTTAGATAGGGTAAAATGGATTGAAACATCTAAATGCCAGATTTGCTCATTTCATTTTCTTTCCCCTAAGTCATTCAGATCCCCCCATTTGTAAATATCAAGGGATAACAAAATGAATGGAAATACGTGTCACCCTATAGGAAGCTGTTGATTTTAGTATTCAAATTACATGAGTAAAAAAGAAAGAAATTGTAGGTTCTTGCTTTGTTTTGTTCTATTTTTGTTTTTTCTTCATAAGGGCTGAGGAATTTTATCAAGGCAGGGATTGTGGATGGGGAGTGGGCTAACCCTCTCAAGAAAATGTGTGCTTTCCAAAACCTCTCCGGACTTGGGCTCACTGAGGTTCCAATCTGCAGGAACCTCCCCTCCCTTCCCCCCATGAGGAATTAGCAGAGGTAAGAAGCCTAAAAATTCCTACAGCTGGAGCCAGAGTTTCCAAATGCCAAGGTTCTCTCTCCATTTTGGAAAACAAGGAGTCATATATGCTCAAGGACCCAGCTCCTGAATTGGGCTGTGTTCCCAGATTGAGAGGGGAGCACAAAGGAGGCAAGAACACTTTGACCATTTGGATTGGAACAAAAGGATCAACACCCATGGCCATAGATTCAAAGAAGAAGATATCAAATCTCCAAACCAAAAAAAGCTCCTCCTTTACTAAAGGAAGCTACAGCAAATCTCATTTTAATCCTGGTATTTTGCGCACTCGAAGGATGAGAAGTCAGAGAAATTTGTGTATTACTACCAAAAAGTCTGGGGTAAGAGCCACAGCTTTTGGGCTGCAGTGATTTAGAATCACATGAAAGGACCTTGAGGGTCCTATTTCTTTGCTTTTAGGCTGGGCTGGTGAGTTTCAAACCAAAAGGATATATTATATCTTCCTCTGCCAGCCCATATCAATGTTTAATGACTTCCATATACTTTTTTGCATTTTCTTTCTTGTTTTCTTTTTATTGCAAAAGCATAGTGCTCTTGTTTTCTGTTATTGTTTGGAGAGGTGCAAGGAATTCGTCATGTACATTATTTCGTTTTGGTTTTTCAGTGAGTGTCCTTAGAGGGGGTGGTAACTCACACAAAGCCTAGTGTGATAGTGGGCTACAATAATACTAAGGAATCCAACCTGAACCTTTGCTCCCGCAAGCTATTTGGATTGTTCTGAAGGTCTCTTGCTCATTCTGAGGTTGGCTGCTGCCCTGTGCATCTTCACACACATACGGACACACACCCGTTCCCACCCCATGCTGCTGTCCAGTCTCCCTTCGGATCACCTCCTTCCATTTAAGCGATGCAAACCAACATGTCTTTCTCTCAGTCATCTATAAAGGCCTCCTTGGACCCCCATTCCATAATCCAAGCCCTTGTTCCCAGCTATTCTGCCTTCCTCTGAACCCTCCTGGAGTATGTTTTCTCCTTAAATTAATTGGCCTCCTATATTCTGCCTTGAGCTACAATTTAATTCTGTCTCTATGTAGGTCTCATTGCCTTTATTTCTGTATTTCTATGATGAGAACCTCAGGAACTGTACACCACAGCATATTCATCTGTGGTGCCTAGCCTAGTCTATGTATATAGTGGGTCTGTAGCAAACACTTGAAGAAAGAAGGAAGGAAAGAATCAATTAATCACTCAGATAATCAAGTCTTTAAGTGGCAGAGGGTGACAATTTCAAAGATATAATTATTGTCTTTCACACAGTCTTTTGTGGAGAGAGTTTACAATCTCCATGTCATCAGGGAAGCATTTCTCCCACTTGATTACTTATTTTGAGGGAATTTTACATCATTTCTTCAGGTCTTCTGCTCAGATTAGAACGAATTCAATTGGCACCTTGATTTCCACACCTATTAGGCTCTTCCTTAGTGCTGGTTATTATGTATACAGAGAAAAGTGGGAAAGTCTTTGCCCTCAACAAACTCACATTGTGCTGTGGAAGATAGGATATAAGTTATCGCAGTCCTACAAAAAAGGCAGGTAAAATGCACTGTTGGAACAGAAAAAGGGACACTCTTCCAGGTATGCCTCACAAAGGACAAGGGGGAGACTCTGAGAGAAAGGATTAATCATTTATTTTACACTCTTTCCTTACATATAAATGTATACATATTATGTATAAATACATAATAAATATATTATTTAGTAAAAGAAGTCTTGACTGGTGGTTATACATTTTAATTTTTCAAATATGTAGCCTAATGTGTAAAAAGTGAGAGCACCCTGATTAGATTAGGAGAAAGGGACTTATTCCCCCTCCCTTACTCTTTTTAGCCTTGACCTGCAAAGGGATCTAGAAGTGCACTTTTAAAACCATTAATCCAAAGAATTAAGAGTGGACATCTACAAATTCTATTACATCATGAAGACTGAGTGTTTGAACTTAGAGCATATCCATGATATACATCACTTGGAAAATAAAATCCTCCCCTCAGTTATAATGAGACTAAAATAATGTTTAAAAATTAATAAAATATATGGAGAAAATCCCTCTGATCATTAGAAAATAGAAGGATGAATCTCAATCCTTCTATCCCAAGAGGTGATATAAAGTAAATAGTGAGCATATAATTACTTTGAATAAGATATTTGCAATAATAACACTAAAATGGATCAAGGAACAGCTCCATAAGAACAGTCTTCCAAACATTGAATTTGATGCCAAGAATAACAATCATTTCCCGAAACAGGGGTATGACAGAGTCATAGTCCATGACTCAATGAACCATGTAGTCAACTTGGACATATTTTGTTTCTGATTCCTCAGAAATTGAGATATTAATATTACCGGGGGTAGAATTACGGCCACAGTTTTTTTTACCCCAAGCTGATATCTTCCTTTTCTGCATGACATGAATTTTAAATGAAGTTGCCTTTTCCTGTTAAGTGGAGTCAATCAGAAGACAGCATGTATAAGTCACACATTAGTTTCAGTTCTTGTCCTCCCCAAAACCCATCTAGGTCCTTTCCAGAGTTTTAGATGAAGAGTCCAAGTTGGACTGGGTGTGTCCACAGTTCATGATGTTCTAAAGGAATGAGAGTTTGCTGTGTCCTTTCTTCAAACTAAAATTAATTATATACATTGGAAGGTGGTATGTGTTTGAGATCTTGTAATTAGTAACTCAGGTAAAAAGTCACCAAGATGTCAAAACTGAAACTTACTAGGAACAACTGCCTGTTTTACATTCTCCTGTTGTGTGGGGCTAAAAAGAATAAACAACTTATATGGACTCTTGAAAAAAAGAAACAGAGTAACTAAGAAGAGCCTTGTTCTCTGTAGTACAAAGTGCCCAAAGGCTCAGGGAAGTGAAAGAAGTTGGGCTTTTTTTCTGTTTTGTTTGTTTTTGTGTTTTTCCCTTTAGGCCATCTGCAAGTGAACCAGTCTAAATTGGTTTAATCAATCAATAGGAATTTGCAATTCTATACTAAGAGCAATGAGAGATAGTAAAAGACTATAAAACTCTAAAGAGGCATTCTGTGAAATTGAGGCATCGTGAGGCAGGCCCCAAATGATCCTTTCATCCAGCTCTTAGGCATGTCCTCAAGGACTGCATAGCAGACATTGTCACCACTTCCAGTACTCCTCCAACACTAACTACTGGAGAGGAAAGCTTATCCTGGTTAGTAATTACAATACAGATCTCTAGAATTATAGGGCTAAGTGATGAAGGTCCACAGGTCATCTATAATATGGAAAAAAAAAAAAGCCTTTTTCAGGTAACTAAGAAAAATCTGTTCAAATGTCATGTTTCTTTGCCCTGTGTAAAATAACATCAACTAATTGGTGTAGGAGAGGAAAAATGTTTTCTCTACCTTTTTAGATTCTTTTGACTGTTCAATTAATTAAATTGACATAAGACACATTAACAGGAGAAAAACAAGTGTGATTACAAATATACAGGAGCCAATAAAAAATATTAGACCTGAAGACAAGCTGGTTCCGTCGAGGCTGAGCTAAGGAACAGAACAGGGGCTTAAAAGAAAAGATGGCCATCTAATATAGGACAAGTCACAGGGCAACAAGAAGAGCACATATTTGATAGTTAGATGTTTGCTCTGCCAGACGGGTCACTCAGAGATAAAGTTTATCTCTGATAATAGCTCTTATTCCGGGGAAGACCCCAGTGTAGATTTTTCTAGGTAGTTAAGGGAGAGCAAAAGTCTCTCCTGAGCCTGCAGAGTCTAAATTGCCTTCAAATCAAGCTAGCCAGTATGCCCAGTGACACATTTTGGGGAGACCTGTTCTGAATCCATTCCAGAGAATATAGCCTTAAACTGGTTATTTTTTATTTAAAAAGTCATCTTGGGACGCCTGGGTGGCTCAGTGGGTTAAATAAAGCCTCTGCTTTCGGCTCAGGTCATGGTCTCAGGGTCCTGGGATCAAGCCCCGCATCTGGGCTCTCTGCTCAGCAGGGAGCCTGCTTCCCCCTCTCTCTCTGCCTGCCTCTCTGCCTACTTGTGATCTCTGTCAAATAAATAAATAAAATCTTAAAAAAAAAAAAAAGTCATATTATCCCAGCAAGCATGTGAACTCCAGTAGAGGCAAGAAAGTATCTTCCACTTTGGGTTTCTCCCTGTCCTAGGCACAGTGTTTTTTTGTTTTTGTTTTTAATAAAAAGAAAGTTAATGTCTTGGAATGTCTGTGAAAGTTTTACAGAGAAAAACTGAAAGTGTGAAATAGGGTCTGGAAATCACAATAACACATCCAACCAAGCCCACACCTATTGTGGGCTTTTATTATCAACGATTGCTTTAGACTTTGTGGGCCACTTTTACCTGAAAAAGAGGTGGTAAAAGTAGTGTTTTCTATATCCCCATCCAATACATGTTTACTTGAAAAATTCTTTTAAAAAATTGGACTGAAATAAAAATGCATCTTTTGAAAGTTTAAGACTTTCAGCAATCAGTCCATTTCTATTTGGACTTTCAGACCAAAAACCTCTGAATACTTACCTCAGTACAATGTGTATTTTAGACATTGATTTTATTAATTTCCTCCTTTAGTGAAGATTTGGTTAGTTTATCGTTGTTGTCTTTTTATTTTATTATTCTATTATTGGATAAATCATCAGGGAAAATCTGTGAGTGCAAGAGAAAACTGGAGATTTATTCATTTTAATCAAAATCTAAATAACTTGTAAGTCTAGGAAAATAATACATACACACATGCACACACTTAAGATTTTACGTAGAATTATTCATACATGCAGGATGCCATGTGTGTTGTCTTTGAGTACTGAAAAGAAGAACCAACCTTTGGAAGTTCTATTGTCTCATTCCAGTGCTTGTACTCACTAGTCTTGTGACCTTGGACAACATCTCTTTCTGGGATCCCACCTGTATGATAAGATGGATAGGAGACCAGTTGGCTACTAACCATATCCACACCAGTATTCAGTGTAAGTGTTGGTATATCTGTATAAACAATTCGGTTTCTGAAATCACACTTAATGGAGAAGAGATTTTGACTGAATATACTATTGTTACCTGACTTCACTGCAAAATCCTAGACTTGCTACTTATTTTCATATCATTTACCTCAGAACTAAAAAAATAACCTTTTTTTTCCCTTTGACTCTTGGCATGACTGCTGGCGACAAGCCATTGCTGAAGAGCTTGAGTAAATAGAGAATAAGAGATTTCTTAAACAAGTGAATTATTTAAATCTGCATATGCAATGAGACTTGTTAGGCAAAATTTCTGCTCAGTAAGACCCCCAGGCTCTTAAGAAGATATTTGATATGTAATTTCCTAAACTGCTTACTGTAGTTTTTGCATCTTATTGTTTATTTTGCACGAAATTGTATTGTCAGTAGGAAGGTTCCCAGAGAGAGTTTTGATTGAAATATGCTTGGATGAGCATTAGGCTTTATTTTTGTGTGTGTGCATGTAATAATATTAAATCTTCAAGTTATTGCAAGTTGGATATTTGCCAAGATTTGAATCAAAATGGTTCCTTTTCTTTTTTTGTGTTTTCATTATGTTTGGTTCCTATAAATAATGCACATTTTCTCCTTAGTTAAGCAAAAAAGATGTAAAAGTAAATGAAATGTATTTATTTAGTAAGCACAAGCATTTCTAACGTATACCTCCTGTATATCTGAAGTAAGAAAGGGTCCCCTAATTTCCTTTGTCCTTATGGCTTCAGCCTCATTTGTTTTTGAGTCTACCTTTCAAGTCAATGGTTCCTGGCCTCAAAGTCAACTTATTTTGGGCCAAAGGAGAGTTTATATGGACCCTGCGTATTCAAGTCAATAGGTAAGCAGGTACCAACCACAGGGCTCTAGAATTGTCTTTGTCACTATAGTGAAGCCAAAGACATATGACCCTGTTCTTCCTGCTATAGTAAATTGAAAATGTTTTCACACACGAGACCAGTTTTCAAATACAACTGGCTGATAACAGTTGTAAAACCAATTGCACATAAGGTGAGAGATCAACTAAAGAACTTCTAACACACAACACTCACACTCACACACATTCTTACTCAACAAACACGCAGCATGTGCTTCTAAAACTTAAAATTTCATTCGCAGAAAGATGAGATATTCCAAATATCCTGACTCTTTCTGCTTAACTTTTTTTTTCTCTCCTTGCCTATCCTTTGATTTCCCTCCTTTTTCTCTCTGTATCTCCATCTCTGTTTCTCTGTGCTTTTCTGTCTCTACTTTTTCTTCACTTAGCAAATTTTTCAAAAGCCATAGTTTCTTAAGATTCCAACTAGTCTGGTGCCTTTTTCTACCCAGTTTCTTGATAAGAAGTGAATTTCAAATGACATCCTGTGTATCCTACAAAAAGCTAATATGATAAAGTACAGTCCCTGGTGAGATTATGCTTCAGAGGGTCTTAAACTGGCCTGAAAACTTGAAGCCCAGTTTTGCAAGTGTGGAGGTAAAGTACAAGGAAGAAGGTAAGGAAAAGGATTTTCTGTCTTGTAAAGAGTTTAATTTCAAGTCAAGCTCAATTCTGATATTCTAAGCTTCTCTGTTCTCTGGTAATCTCTCTATATTCCTGCCTTTGATTTGGCAATCTGTAGCTCATAATAAAAAGTGTAGGCACTTAAATAGTCTACGGTGTGTCAGGTGTCTCAGTCTTGACCCAGCCCACCCCTACAATAGATTATACATTCTCTGGGAAAAGGAAAGATAGTGTGACCTATTTGGGTCATGACTAGGCCACATTTAGGAGCTTTCTAAAAAACTCATTAATGTTTTCTGAGTGATTGAGTTATTAGTTCACTAATGTCCTAAATTATGAAGGTTTATATGAGTAACGTAGGAACAAATGTACTAAGCCAAATATCCATCATCCTCTGCTCTTGGGCCCGAAGTAGACAATTAATTTCTAAAGAAACAGGAAAATCCCATCTCTCTGTTCTTTTTCCATAGTTTACAATACAGTGGCTTCTTTGCTCCTCCCTGAGGAGGACATAAAAATAATAACCATCTTCACTTTAGCATGGACCTCCAGCCCCTCACCATGGCATTTTCTCTCTGGGAGTAGGTCAGTTTTCTAGATGACTTTCAGCAAGAAAAGATACTTAAACAGAAACCTGTTTCTGCTCTGTAGGGCCTGGAGAGTTTTAAAAATCATTTGAAGCAAAGTACACACTCAGTTTGTTGCTGGAATGAGAATACTAAGAAACAGAATGAATTGTGATGTAATTTGAATATTGTGCTGATTAGCTTTAGGTTTGGGTTACTCTTGATAAGGCTCTTCTCCATTACCCTGGTAATTGAACACCGGCTCCAGTAATAAAGGTGCAAGGTTGTTGTCATCCAACAGCAAGCCAGGAGGAAATTAAGCACTTGGCAACAATGATGTACCTTGGAAAGTCCAAGTTTTCTATTTTGGGGGTCAGCCTGATTTTTCCAGGAATTAGAAAGCCATGGAAAATAATTTTTGTTTTCTGTTTTTCTTTCACTCTGAGTTTTAAGACTGCTCGAGTGAGCCCTTCCAATGTTCTCATCTGCCGATCCCTCATTACTTTGAGCCAAAGATTTATTGTTCCCTGCTTTGGAGGGTGTTGCTTGTTGCAATTATGCTGGCTTAATTGTAGTTCATTCTTCCCCATATATTGTTGTGTGACCTCGTGCTCTCTTTATTGTGGGCTGTCGCTGTCAGGCCTAATCCCTGGAAAGATGTAAGTACATCAGAACTCATTACAAAAAGAAAAACACCAGTTGGGGTGGCAGAAAGCTCACAAACAGGGAGGCAGCTTAACCTGCTGCTACTGCCTTTAGAGACAGAAAAATAAAAACCCGGAATAAAATGGTCCCCAGTGCAGCCCTAATCCAGGTCTGTGACCCAGTCGTCCCCAGTGTCAAGTTCTATCATGGTAGAGACTGAAGTTAAGCTAAGACTAAGCTAGAAAGAAATGGTAATGCGTGTGTCTTCCTGCAGTCTCTCCCCCTTTTCTGTGCTTTTGTTTCTGGACTTGCTCTCATACCATCCACATTTGCCCTTCGTCTCATTACACCCCACACTCTGCCACTGCCAACTCCCGGCACTGGAGGCTTTTATTCTAGTTCTTTCTCCATGACATCAAAATCGGATTTCAGGAAAGCACCAGAAATTCATTCGCTCTTGGGAGATTACCTGAATCCACAATGTAGGGTGGACCCTCAGTGGAACTTCCGAGGTCAGGGTTTCTTAAACTTGAACACAAATTTGAGTCACCTAGAAAGCTTGTTGAAACCACATTGTTGGGCTCACACCCCCAGGGTTTCTCATTCAGCAACATGAGATGGGGACTGAGGTTTTGCATTTCTACCAAATTCTGAGGTCTTGCTGACACCACTGATCTGGGGACCACACTCTGAGAACTGCTGAACTAGTGATCTACCTGCTGTCTTCAAAGGTTAGCCTGATCCATACATGAAGCCCAGTGGGAGCACAGTGACCTCACAGCAGAGCCTCAGTCAAGCCTGGTCTCTCCTGGCTTCCTGGCTTGTAATAAAGTTGTAAGCTTGCCATGCTGGAGGATGGCTCTCTGATAACCTCATTCACAACCTTAAAGTGACTTCTAACAGCTTGCAGCTCCTTCTAGAAATATCCGTGTTTCCCAAGGATGTGTCAGTGGTGGGTCCTGATATAGGAAAAGAATGAATGTCTTGGGGTACAATTTAGTGACAGAAGAAGATAGGAAATATTTCTGGACAGAGAAGACCTGACAAGTGGTCTTCTTGTCCCGAGCCTAAGTTGTCATAGAGCAACGGCTAGACTCTTGCACCCTACTATCGCATCACAGAGGAGAATAGACACATACCTCTCTGCTTCAGGAAAGGCTTGGGGTCTATCTTGGGATATTTTGCCATTTAAAATGTTATATGATTGTCTCTCATTTAGATAGATGAATAGATAACACTTTTTAAAAATATAAACTGGGGACGCCTGGGTGGCTCAGTTGGTTAAGCAGCTGCCTTCGGCTCAGGTCGTGATCCCAGCATCCTGGGATCGAGTCCCACATTGGGCTCCTTGCTTGGCAGGGAGTCTGCTTCTCCCTCTGCCTCTGCCTGCCACTCTGTCTGCCTGTGCTTGCTCTCTCTCTCTCTCTCCCTCTCTCTCTGACAAATAAATAAATTTAAAAAAAATAAAAATATAAACTGATGTTTTGAATTTTTTTCCTTTGCATAAAACTGGATTTCACGGTCTGTTTATTCTATTGGTCCTCTCATAATCTTGAGGCTTAGATTTAGTCCTAATCTGTGTGGACATGTTCCTCTTGTCTTTACATGAGCAAGTTGCTGCACGGACTCCTCAAATCTTTTGTGTGTCTCTGCTCTTACCTTCTCCCTTCCGAGATTGTTTGTTTTCCCCATCATTTCAGGTATGATTAAACTACATTGGTCCATTGGACTTGTACATTTTGTTATTAAACTACCGGTATTCCTCAACATGTAGTCGAGATAAGGAGAAATTAAGGACATAGGGCATTGTGATCTGATTTTTAGAGAAGACTGAAGTCCTTGGTATCTCCATCCTTCAAATTTATGTTTCTTAACTAATACCTGGAATTCCAGTGTGCCATTTATAACTTCTATTGACAAGTAACAAGAAAGCCTTGCCTAGTGTTTGGCGTGTAGAAGGTGTTCGATACATGACTGAATAATGCATAAATGAGTGGATTTATTTCTCCCAAGGCTTCATTCAAAAGAAGTTGCTTGGCCTTCTTAGACTGCTGGCACCTAAAGGAGTCTCACTCACATGTCAATGTGATGAAGGCTGTAAGAACCAGGTTTGATCTGCAATGGTTCCTAGAGGGAGATCCAAGGTAGGAGGAGTGGGAAAAGACAGGGACTCAAAAGGCACACTTTCAGATGTCAGAATTTGCCCTCAGGCCTTCATCTCCTGTGGTCCCCAGCTGTCATGATCTTGCTCCTCTGACTTGAACGTGAAACTATGCCAGTTAGCCCTCCAGCCCCTGTATATGGTTGCTGAGTATATGATCGCCAAAACACTGACTAAATGCTAAATAGAAATTATATATGTGACATTTCATAACATAGCGTCTGATCCAGAAGGAGGCACTCGATACACGCTTGACTTGTTTGAATCAAGTCACTGTCTTCCCGGGATTGCTGCAAATCCAGTTTTCACCTGGCTTTGTGTTTGTTAATAATCCTAGCTCCAATTTAATTTGTGATCTACTCAGGGGAAATTCCCAGGATTGAGCCTGAAGATGAGATTAGGGTAAAGCAAGAGGGAGTAGAAGGTGGAGGCATGATGTGATGAAGACCAGAAGGCTACCAGACTTCACTGATGGACAAAGGAAAAGCAGATACAGAAGCCATGCTAAGCTCATAAACAGGATGTAGGCCATGGGAACTTTTGCCTCAACTTCCAGAAGCTTCAGTGCAGAGATGATGCTTACGCTGTGTCATTCTCAAACACTAAAGAAAAGATTTTTGATGTACCTTTTCAGCTCTTTCTTCTGTCTCCTTCCCACCCAATACATCATCATATGAGCTCAAGTCCCACTCAGACTCATTACTTTAAACATCAAGCAAGGAATTCTACTCTCCCCTTTTCTCCTGCTCTAAGCTGTCTGACTCCAACGTTTCTATATCATAACCAACTTGATTCTTCTCTTAGATGGATCATGCTCCCTTTCGGTTTACCAGTAACAGCTCAGGGATTCCCTCTCAGACAATGTTTCATGATATAACACCTGTACTTCCATTTTATTGTTTTCTCCTTCATCTGCTAAAACTCCTTCCCACTTAGCATGGTATATTTTCACACTCTCCTTATTTTTTTCCTCATTAACTATTTTATTCTCATCTTTATTTTTGCAATCATGATTCAAACAATAGGATAATCATTGTTTGAGATTTTAAAGTGTGGTTAGTGACATACCTGTTTTAAGGCAAGGACAAATGCTTCGAAGTGGCAATTAGGAATAATCAAGAACCACTGACAATAACATATAAACCCTTGGAAAGACTCCTAAGTCCCCTTCAAAATATCTGTAAAAATCGTAACCTGTTTTTTCACTCTCCTTTAATTAAAAAGGCTTGCCTCAGTTTTAGCTTAAAATATAGATAACAAACATTTTGTTTGAAAATTAGCATTTTTTGTCCTATTGAATTACTAGCACTGTGTAGGTGTTGTATGTTATATTATGTAATTTTATTTTACATTGTTTCATTCTTAACATACAGCCTAATTAGTTAACTAGGCACTGGAATACTCTCCCAGAAATCTCAATCACTATAATATTGCCCCAATGGAGAAATAGAAAAGATTTTCAAACAACTGATTTATAAAGAAAATTTCAGAAAATAATCTATTAATAGTTGTATTCTGCTGAGCAGATAAAGCTAATTTTCTTGATATCCCTTTTGCTCTGATTTGATTTCTGAAAGTTTTTTTCTTAAAAATAAGATTATATTTTATGGTATAGATATATTCATGATTTTGGACAAATTGGGTATTCAAAAAATACAATAAAAGTAAATAAATTATTGAGCAAGAAATGTCTTTGACTTCTTAGTTGCCAAAGATAAACTTATAGTTAGCATTCTTAGTGCACCTAGAAATAGGGAAGACAGATTCAGCATGAGCAATGGGTATTCAAATGTACTGAAGAAAACTGAAAACAGATTTTGAAATTTAATGGACAAGGTAGCTCAGAATAAATAATATGGTACCTGTGTCTCAAAACGAAGTCCTCAGAATAGTTGCATAAATAATATTCACGTGGCCCTTAACATCCTGAGGTTATATGTTCTCACAAACTGGTGGAAAAAGTAAAAATATTTTCGGGTGGAAGTTTTAAAGCTAGAAAACAAACACAGTTAAATACATTGTCTTTTCCTCAGTTGAGGTGAATGGTAACATTTCTGCCTTGATCCTAGAGAAGAGTCTCCAACTGACCTATGTTGTATATTTTGTCAAATAGAAAATCAACTTTGACTGGAGATTTCCTTGTTATTGCAGTGGAAACTAGCATATCTTGACTAACAAACATGCTCATTTAAAATACAGATTTTGGGGACTCCCAGGTGGCTCAGTCAGTTCAGCAGCTGCCTTCGGCTTAGGTTATGATCCTGGGGTCCAGGAATTCAGTCCTATATCAGGCTGCCTGCTCAGGCTCCCTGCTCCCTGCTCAGTGGGGAGTCTGCTTCTCCCTCTGTCTACTGCTCCCTGTGTTTATGCTCTTTTCTCTCTCTTTCTCTGGCAAATAAATAAATAAAATATTTAAAAAATAAAATAAAATATAGATTTGGGGGAGGTGAATAAATAAAGAAAATACATATTTTGGGGCCCTATATTAAACTTCTTAAATCAGAATTTAGAGCCAGTAGAGCCTAGAATTCTCAATTTTTTTAGCAAAATTCTCAAATGTTAGCCTTCCTAAATTTTTAGAACTATTGGTGTATGGAACTGCCAGTTTTTAAAAAAAAAATCCATATGAAATGTATGTCAGGTTCAAATGGTGAAAAGTCTTACGTGCTAGACTCAGGAGTTTGGCTTCCATCTTGAGGACTGTAGAAAGACTGCATATAATTGAGTGTTCGTGAGGTACTGCAGGAATGACCTTAAGAAACATATTTTGAAGTTATTGCCAGAATCCAAGGTAGAATGTCACTAGGGCAGATGTTCTAACTCGTTCCTTGATTATGAGGATTTGAACACAGAAGAATAGCCTCTTACGTACACTACATGTTAGAGATGTGTCATGTAGAGAGGATAACTTACCTAGGAATTAGATTGAAAAGTTAAGGTATAAACTGAAAAACAAAATCTCATACAGTGAAATCTATTGGAAATTGCTTAAATAACCAATCACTAGAAACTGAGATCTTGGATACTGAGGAGTATTTGATGGCTTTTTATTTTTGGCTTTGTTTTTAGACTGAGAATTGAATTTCTTTACGATAGTAGAGGCCAAGTTAAAGGAATAGATAGATGAGAGACTTGGCGGAGGGGAGGTGGTAAAGGTATCTCAGTTTATAAGTTTCTGTACTTTGGGTTTTCCAAATATGTAGAAGGACACTAAAGTAAATTAATTGTAAAACTAGTCATTCCACTGTATCTACAATGCACACCAAGCATAATTATGTGTACCTTATAATAAATCTCTTCTTTCTTTCTAAACTCTCTTCTCTGAAATTCTGTTCAGTTTGCGTAAAGCTAATCCACTCTATCTCATCCCTACTACCTCTATCACATTAATATTTGACTTGGGTTTGGCCAATTAGGGCTTTCCATTTCCTTTCCACAATGATGGGTTCAGAATGGGCATAGAACCCACATGGGATCATCATGAGTCATGCTCCTGACTTTACTAAAGCCATCAAGAGAAGATGCATCTTCACTACAGTGTTGGTGACATATTTCCCTTTTTTTTTCTTCCCTAATGTGGTTTCTTTCTTTGTTGTATTTACATATTCCATTCCTCTGGAAAGGAGAGGGTATGACATAGAAGAAATTCATCTCAGGAAGAAAGAAGAATGAAAAAAATCCTTAAATTCTAGGAAGAGGACAGGAAATAAGCTTTATACTTCCAAATGAGATTTGAATGAGAGAAGAAGTCCCTTTAAAAATATGAAATCTGGGGGCGCCTGGGTGGCTCAGTGGGTTAAAGCCTCTGCCTTCGGCTCAGGTCATGATCCCAGGGACCTGGGATCGAGCCCCACATCGGGCCCTCTGCTCAGCAGGGAGCCTGCTTCCCCTCTCCCTCTCTCTCTGCCTGCCTCTCTGCCTACTTGTGATCTCTGTCTGTCAAATAAATAATAAAATCTTAAAAAAAAATGAAATCTGAGGGGAAAATCCAAAACAGGGAAGGTTTGCGTGCGGCCTTCCATTTACAACTGGTGGAAGAGACTGATTCACACAGTGCTTGGAACCAGCACTGAATGGAACAAGCACGAGTACAATCTCGTATGAGAAACATCTCATACAAGGGAGCTGGCCCTGGACTGTGCATGCTTATACCCCCAGCCAGCACACAATGTAGAGTAAACTTTGATAAGCGTGACAGAAGGGAGCTGGGAATTCAGAGCCAACAGCCTTGGTCAAGCAGACAAGGGACTTCCCTGCCAAGGCCAATGAAGGCAGCATGCAAAACAGCCACCTTTACCCATCTGCATAAGGATTCATGAGTTTTCCCTACACCCAGTTACCATTTAGGGTAAGAGAAAATAGACGGTCCAATTTCTGAGTTGAGAGAAATGTTTGAATCTCAAATTTGATTGAGTGTTTTGGGAAACATCTTGAAGTACTCTAAAATAGACTGGTGTGAAGTGGCAGAGACAGTGTTTTAAATTTTTAATCTTAATTTTTTTTTAGTATAGTTGACACACAATGTTACATTAGTTTCAGGTGTACAACACAATGACTCAAAAGCTCTATACATCATCTTGTGCTCACCACAAGTGTAGCTACCATCTGTCAACACACAACACTATTATAATATTGTTGACTAGAGACTGTATTATTTTTATTAGGTGTGTGTAGGGTAGGAGAAGTGCCGCCTTCAGCATTAACGGAAACTCCAGAACAAAACTAGAGTAGTTATAACATGCAATGTACTTTTATTTCTTTGCATCTCTGAGAGTATGTCATGTCAACCCTCCACAGCTATAACCTAGGATGCTGGTGACTTTCTTTGCTCTCATGTAGGAATGTTGCCTGAGAAAGACCACAGAGAAGAAAAGTGATCAGGGGATGGAGAAAAAAGACAGAATCTCAGGGACATCTTTACCAAACTGAGGGTACATCTGCCATTGGACTGTTCACATTCATGAAATAACACAGTCATTGTTTTATTCCAAGCCATTTTGAAATGTATTGCATCTTATTATAAAGGCAGTATAACTCCTCAGTAGCTGGGTAACCTCAGCATATTACTTATCTTTTTCTGACTCCATTTTCTCATCTGTGGAAACACTTCACAGTATTTTTAACATGATAATTTAAACAAAATAATTGATGCAAATAATTTAGCCTATAACCTCGCTTGATTTATAGTAATTTTATTATTATTAATTATATTTTTAGTCATTTACCAAGACATGTTTTCTAGAAGATATAACATTCCTTGCATACTTCTGCCAAATACACATAACTTTTAGAAATATCCGTTGTTTACTTTCTACTCTAAGTAACTACTTGGTTGATAAAGATCTGCCTAAAATACTATTTTTTTTTTTCTCTATCTTTTAGGTCAATGAAACTTTCTGGTTGCCATTCTGGTTGTTCTGCTTGGCTAAAAAGACATTCCTGTTTTCTTGAGAGTACAGTATTTTTCCATATCACTGAAATCTGAAGTACAGAAAAATAAGCAGTTCAAAATCTTTTTCTTTTTTTCTTTTCTTTTCTTTTTCTTTTTTTTTTTTTTGGCTTCTCACTGCAGTAAGACATAATTTGGCTGAAATAATGAGATTCAATTGCTCATAAGTAAACTACAGCTTAAACAATGACAGTTGGGCAGTATTTGTTGTCAAGTCTCCTGTTTCAGAGGCAAGCTTTGTTATTGACTCATTTTTGATATATTTTCTAGAGATTAAGAATTTGGGCAAGGTGGCCAAGAATAAAACTGCTGAAGTGCTAAACTGAATTCTTATGAAGTGCAAACTCTTGTACGTTAAATTCTGATTTTCTTTTCAAGTACTTCTCAACATTAATTTACTGACACTATCAAATATTTTTTGTATCATTTATTTTCCAGTTATCCAGGTCCTAGGCTCAAACATTTTGATCGGCATAAATTCCAATTAAGTCTGATTATGTTTCTTTGGAAGAGTTAATTAAATTATTCCTTTTAGTGTTCTAGAAGGCAAATGCCAAGCCATGTGGATTGCAAATGACCTTTAGAACACTTAGAGATTTGCATGCATGTGACACACTGGTTTACTGACATTCCCCATCCCTGCTCTCTTTGAGACATAGAAAGAGCAAGTGGATTTCACTCAAGTTACACTTCTAAGTGAGGAGGGATCATTTTCATCACCTCCAGTCTCTTTTTGTGAAACCATTTCTATGTTTTTAAATGTCCTGATAATCTTGTCACTTGCTAGCCATTCTTCTGGAGTGGTTATAAAAGTCAGAATTGAGAATCCTTTCTATAACATCTTTCTAGGAAAAAAAAACAAAACAAAAACTGTAAATTTAGGTAGGTTAGCAGAGATTAAGAACCAAAAATCTATTTATGGTAGGCAAACGTGTATCTGGGTCTTTATGGAGTCCTTTCTTGCCTCCCTGAAAGGGCAAATAGATCTTGCTTCGGTTTCTTATTGATGTTTATGGGCTTCCTCAGGGTTGGTGGTTAGTGGTGGGTGAGATTTTACTTCAGGAAAATGCTGGTCTTCATAGACAAAAGAACTGGACATGTTTGCAGGGAGATGGAGAGAGTGAGGACATCCCTTTGGTACTTGACCTGCTTCCACTCTCCCTATGACCCCGATATTGGCCCTTGCAGACCTCTACTAAGGCAAAGATTAACTGACTTTTCCTCTAGTCTCTCACAATTCAACTCTTTTCTGAGTGAAAGCTAACTACTGTTGCCAACTAATTCCTTCTGATAAAGTAAAATATATATTTTTATTCAGGTAATAATAGATGCTAAGAATTTGTCTACTCTATAAAGTAGAACACATTTTACCTTTTCAACCTTCTTTGACTACTCAGTGTAAAGTGATCACCCTCCCTCTGTGAACCCCTGTAAAGGCTTATTATGTTCCCTATTTCTTACATGCTGCTTCATATTATTACTTAGTATTTTTGTGAATGAAACAGGTTATGTCACTTTTTTTAAAATCAAATCAGAACATACACCTTCAAATGATTATTGTCCCTTGGGCAATTATATAATTATTTTAATGATGCCGCTATAGCTCAGAGGTTGTTTGAACTCTTCTTTTGGAATTTTCTTCAAAGCCTGTAGCACTTTTTTTTTAAAGACCTCGATAGTGGTAAATCTTCATCTCTTACAGATGGATTCAATTTTTGGAAATAACTAAAAGTCATTCAGAGCCAAGTTTCGTGAATAAGATGAGTGATCAAGCTGAGTAATGCAGTTTTTGGTTAAAAACAAGATCTGATTATAACCTAATGAGACATATGTACTTTTTTGTTCATACACTGACACTCAGAGGGATTCCTAAACAGATGTCTGAATGACCCATGGCAATTTTCTTTAAATAGTTGACCAGCCTTTGAAGGTGACTAGACTCACACTGGGCACTCAGAAACTATAACCTAAACACCTCATTTACAGATGAACTACCTGAGGCTGAGGGAGTGGACCCCTCAAATTCCTAAGAGGAAGAAAAACAATGTCTGACAATTGCAATAATCCCCCTAAGGTATCTTTGGAGGTGATGGATGATCACTCCTGAGTGTATTGATCAAATTGGAAGGATGGATTATTTATGTTGCAACATATCAGGCAGGTTTTTTATTTTTTATAACTTATGGGAATGTTAAGACTTTGGTTGGGATGGAATTTGAGGAGCTCCCAACCTATTCTCCACATACAGATCATGGAGCTGGCATCTAGCTCCAAGAGTTGTCTTGAGTGGAGAAAAATCTCTTTCAAACTCAACAAACCTCAACTTTAGAAGGGACCAGGGTGTTTATTTGGCTCAAGTACTCACCTGGGGGTTGATCTGCTGCAGTGTTGATCATATTCATACCTTGTCCATTTTAAACATTCTAGGGATGAATAACAACATAATATATTGAGACATCCACCTGCAGCTCTGTTTATTAGAATTTTCTTTTTTCCATTAAGCTCAACATTGTTGCTATGTCTGACCACTCTGTGATCACCAGGTACATTCAGAATAAAACTAATCACTCTTCTATATATTTGAAGAAAATCATCAAAAACTCCCTAAGTCTTCTTAAAGTTGAATTCTCTATTATCCTCAAACAGCCTTCGTATTAAGTAATTTCAAAACCTTATTCCCGTATGAGTGGCTTCTATAACTTGAAATTCTTTTAGGAATTTGATACATTAAAGTTGTTATGACCTTCCTTGGGGCAAAAAACAGTTTCTCCATTTGTCTCTGGAAATATGCAGACTGACTCTGAAATTGGATTGGATTTTCCTTAAATGAGGATCATATCCTCTATCAATGAAGAGCATTCCAAAATGACCTAAAGAATGGAAATCTTTTTGAGAATTTTGCCTCATATTTCAGGGCTTTGTGTTCAGTAATATGAAGGCCAACCAAATCCTGACTCTGGTGTCTATTTCATAATATTTTCTTTGGATTCGTAGTGCCTCTTTTCCTAAACACTGTATTATTTTCAAAAGGCTTCATACTTCTAAAAGTCTTTCACTTACAATTTCATTTGATTCCATTGCCTAAGAAAGTCAAGTGATATTACCTTTTTTTTTTTTCCCTTTATGGGTAAACTATCTAAGAGTTGAGAAAGTGGAAGCCAGCTATCAGGGGTTGAATAAATTGTGTATTATTATACATGTTGCTTAGTAGATGCCACTTTAAGAAAGGAAGGCAAAAGATATAGTGTGTTTAAATTAAAGAGGTTTTTAAAACATATTTTAAAATTCTTTTTCTCAGACCTTTGTTTTAATACTGCATTAGGAATCCGAATAGCATACCATTATGCAGAACCTGGTTTGAAAAGCTATTCTAAAAACAGTTTAACTGTAGTTCCAATATAGCAGCATTATTCTTTTAATTGATTTTATTGATTTTATTTTTTATTGACTTATTGATTGCTCTGAAGTTTTAAAGTTATCTTTACATCAAATCTACCTATAAGAATTACTTAGCCATTCTATTATCTTCCCTCTAAAAGAAGGGTTTGAGAATTAGCTCTGTTTTAGCCTTTTATTTTCATAGATTATGCTATGTAATCTGCCGATGACTGGCTGGAGATAATTTTTTCAAAGGCGCAACTTTTCATTTTTCCACAAAGTGACTTATAAGTCTATTGACAGATTTAGAGATTAAATCTTTATACAAAGTGCCCTGTAAACAACTCACTAGACTCCAAACTTCAGATTTCTATGCTTTCCCTGGATGTTGTATGTTTGCCATATTCCAGATACTATTCCAGACCCTGGATGTGTATGAGTGAAGGAGACACACAAGAGGTGTCTATTGTCCTCATGGAGCTACCATTTCTATGGGTGAGATTATGGGATGTGTTGCATGAATCAGTGATATTTGCTATGATGTAAACAAAAGAGCATCGTGTGCCCCTTTTTTATTGGGGACCAAAAAGATTTCTCTGAAGAATGACATTTACTCTGAGACAGGAATGATACAAAAGAGTCAACAATGTAAAGGTCTGGGAGAAGTACAGAAAATATGAAACATTTTATTTATTCTTTTTGGATTTAAAAAAAATTAACATTTAATGTATTATTTGTTTCAGGATTACAGGTCTGTAATTCATCAGTCTTATATAATACCCAGTATTCACCATAACACATACCCTCTCCAATGTCCTTAACCCAGTTACCTCACATTTTAAAAATGCAAAGGGATAAAAGGAGAAGTTGTTTAACTTATTTTGTTTATTGTCTTATTGCCATTCATCTGCCTGTTAGCTCCCTATGTATTCATTTCTAAGAACACATTGACTAGGAAGAGAAGAAAGGTAATAGCTATGTCTGGTCATGCATGCTAAAATTTCATATTCTGTTATTGAAAAATGCTCTTATTTCTGATGATACAGGTATCATCTCTCTCAAGAGAAATAGGTCCACAAAATTTTTGGCTAAATTTTTTTTTCGTATTTTTTCTCTTTTCTTTCTTTCTTTTTTCTTTTTTTTTTTAATTTCATTTATTTATTTGACAGACAGAGATCACAAGTAGGCAGAGAGGCAGGCAGAGAGAGGAGGAAGCAGGCTCCCCACCTAGCAGAGAGCCCAACTCGGGGCTCAATCCCAGGACCCTGGGACCATGACCCAAGCCGAAGGCAGATGCCTTAACCCACTGAGCCACCCAGGCGCCCCTTTTTCTCTATTCTTGTAGAGATCCTATTTCCATGAATATCCCTGGCATTTAACAAAACCTCAAAGTATATATTGCCCATGCTATCTCTTTACAATTCTGATATTGATGATTTCACCAAATTCTGCAATTCCTTCCTGTTATTTAGGCCTCTGATGGTTAATCATATGTGTCGATTTGGGTGACAGTGCCCAGATATCTGGTCAAATATTATTCTGGATGTTTCTCTGAGGGCATTTTTATATTGTGTTTATATTTAAATCCATGGACTCTGAGTAAAGCCAATTGCTCTTCTAATCAGTTGAAGGTCTGATCAAATCTGAGGAAGAGGAAATTCTATTGCAGACTACTTTTGGACTTCATCTGCAACACTGACTCTTCCTGGTTCTATAGAAGACGGCTTTTGGACTCAAACTGCAACTTTTCTTTAGTGATTGGCCAGACAGCCTCCTCCATCAGGTTTTAGTTTCATGGGGCTTCCACAATTTCATAAGCCAATTCCTTAAAATGAACCAATCCTATTGATTCTGTTTCTCTAGAAAACCATGACTAATACAGGGCCATCAAAACTGTAATGCCCAACCCAGGCCTCCTCTCAAAAACAGAGCCTTTTATGCTCATTTTTTTCTTCTACTGACTCAAAGTAATCCACACTGGGACAGATTATAATAAAAGTTAGCTCTATATGAATCTTAACGTGTTACTGTTCTGAATCATATTTTTATTATGAAGTCCTTGGTGGAGAGGGCTAAGCCCTGTAGGAAAGTCATACGGCAATGATAGGGCTGATGGGACACATGTCCGGGGTCTGTTTTTGTTTGTTTATTTGTTTGCTTGTTTTAAATATACTTTATATTTTTAGGGCAGTTGTGGGTTAACAGCAAAATTGAGCAGAAAGATACAGAGATTTCCCATATATTCCCTGCCCCTACACATGCATAGCCACTCCCATTATCAACATCTCTCATCTGAGTGGGATGTTTGTTACAATTGATATATTGACATGTCACCCAAAGACCATAGTTTATATTAGGGTTTATCTTGCTGTTGTACATTGTACAGGTTTGGGAAAATGTATAATGACATCTATCCACTATTATAGTACACTGCCCTAAAATTCCTCTGTGCTATTTATTCATTTCTCCCTCCCTGACAACCTCTGCTAAACACTGATCATTTTACTGTCTCAATGGTTTTGCCTTTTTTAGAATGTCATATAGTTGGATTCACACAGTATGTAGCCTTTTCAGATTGGCTTCTTTTACTTAGCAATACGCACTTGAGGATTCTTTATGCTTTTTTCATGGCTGATAGCTCATTTCCCTTCAGCACCAAATAATATTCCACCGTCTGAATGTACCACAGCGTATTATTATTTCTCCATTTGCCTTACTGAAGGACATCTTGGTGGCCTCCAAGTTTTGGCTATTAAAACTACAGGTGCTATAAACATCTGTGTGCAGGTTTTATGTCAACGTAGGTTTTCAACTTTTAGAGGTAAATACTAAGGAGCATCATTGCAAGATCATATGGTAAGAGTACACTTAGTTCTATAAGAAGCTACCAGACTGGGGGCTCCTGAGTGGCTCAATCTGTTAAGCATCTGCCTTCGGCTCAGGTCATGATCCCAGGGTTCTGGGAATCTAGTACCACATTGGGCTCCCTGCTCAGAGGAAAGTCTGCTTTTCCCTCTCCCTGTACCCCTCCCACCGGCTTGTACACTCTCTCTCTCTCAAATAAATAAATAATGTCTTAATAAAACAGAAGAAGCTGCCAAAGTGGCTGAACCATTTTGCATTCCCAACGGTAAAAATGAGAGTTCCTGTTGCATCACATCCTTGCCCCTATTGGGTGGTGTTAGTGTTCTGGATTTTGATGATTCTAATAGATGCATAGTGGTATCTAATTGTTGTTTTCATTTACATTTTCCTGGTGACAATATGGGCCATCTTTTTATATGCTCATTTGCCAGTTGTGTACTTTGGTAAAGTGTCTGTTAATGTCTTTGGCCTATTTTTTAATAGGGTTGTTTGTTTCCTTATTACTGAGTTTTTAGAGTTTTTGTATATATTATCTAATATAAATATATATTGGTAATATATATTACATTGGATAATATATGCTTATATTGGATAATATATGTATCACCCTTTATCAGATATGTCTTTTGCAAATATTTTAACCCAGTTGGTGTTTTGACTTTTTAATGTTGCACAGTGTCAGTTCTTCAATTTTGTTCTTGTCTTTCAATATCATGTTGGCCAAGGTCTGTTTTTAAATCATACCTTATAGGCCAATGCTTATCAAACTGAAGCCAGCCTGACTCTGGCATCTTTATGCATAAAACAAAAAGGCTACTAAAAAGTACAGTGCCCTTAAAATTGTAGGGCAATGACTTATGTTTTTAAGTGACGTTTAATATTATATAAATCTACGTGTCTATTTAATGGCTGAGAATACTGGTCTATGTTCCTTTTCTAGATGACTGCATGGTTTAACAGTGGGGGTTAAGAGGGTTTCTCTCTGGAAAGTAGGGGATGGTGAGACCTGCTGATACCTCAAGGAACAAAGGTTCATAGAAGACTAATGACTTGCTCAAGATAATTCAGCTAATGTGATGCCAAAGCCAAAGCTCACAATTCTGCTGTCTTTCCTTATTGTTTACTTTGCCATGGGAATGGGAAGCGCTGGACATCCACAGAGTAGGCAATCAGTTTAAAATATGTTAATCAGAAGGTACAAGCTTTTTATTTAAAAATTTTTTTAAGATTTTATTTATTTGTCAGAAAGAGAGAAGCAGGCAGATAGCAGGCAGAGGGAGAAGCAAGCTTTCACTGAGAAGTAGGCCCAAGGCGGGGCTTGATCCTAGGACCCTGGGATCATGACTTGAGCTGAAGGCAGATGCTTAACTGACTGAGCCACCCAGGCACCCCAGAAGGTACAAATTTTAAAAGCTTCATATTCAAAGGAAGAGCAGAATGCAACCCATGCTGTTCCCAGCCTAGCAGACAATGTGCAAATCTTTCCTGGTATGCATCAAGAATCTTGTGACTTTGGATGGTAACAGAGCCTAAGGGTTTTTGATGTGCCATTCCCAAGGACTGACCTCACCTACCTATAGTCCCTTCTCCAATCAATCTTCACTGATCCACTGGAACTATCCATTCCCTCCAGACACAAGTTTTCAAAATGGCTAAGTGGAGACTAGGCTTTAAGTGGAAACATTGCTTATGTGAATCCTATTTGTTTCCTTAAGGGTAAGTGTTGGATGTGAGATTGCATAATGATTCAGAATCTAGCAAATGGGTTTAACTGAGCAGAGAAGGTATTTTTATCCCAAGAGAGGTAAAAATAAAGAGAAAAATGCAAGCTGAACTCTGGGGAAAACTCTCTCCAGCTACATACCAATCTGTGATACTGAGTCACAAAAATGTAAAATGAAAAATGATTTTCCAGCCTGGCCCAATTAGTACATGGTAATGGTTGGTACCAGATGTGAAATACATATAATGTGCTAGTCACTGTGGTAATTTTTACATAATTATCTCATGTAGTCCTCACAAAAACCCTAGGAAATTAGAATTATCATTTTATTTGTCTTACTACCACTTCCCAGTTTCCTGCTAATTATCACTTTCCTTTGGTGGCTGGTAACAGACTTCTTCTTTGACTACCCAGTGTCTCCACAACACTTGGCACATGATAGGCACTCAAAAATATTTAACAAATAGATCAGTGGATTGCTAATCTTTGAACTTGATGATATTAACATATTTAGTAAATTATTGGAGAGGATGGTCAAGTATTTGGTTTGGTAGACAAAAATGTCAGAATCTCTTCCTGGCTCAAGATTAGCCAGCTGACACCAAATATAGGGCCACCTCATTCATTCTGTCTTTCTAGAATATTAACCTCTAATGGTTGAGACGCTTAAAGGTACAATTTAGGCTCCAAGGAAGGTCCAGTTCTAGTGGACCCTGATATGGATGGAAGGTAAGTACTTCATACTGTTTAAAAGTAATTGACTAAATGCCTCCTCTTCGCTCTGCCTGTGTTAAGTACCATAAGAAATATCAGAGAAGGGATGGCATGAGACTGGCATTTTAAGAATTTACAAATAATTAGGAAGATCGGGTTTATACAATTAAAACTATGATATTAATTCTAATATAAGAAAGTACAAAAGTGTGCCAAATATGTTTTGTAATTAAGGGATGCTTCTAAAACATATCAAGACTATCAATCCAAATTTTACCCATAATTCAAGACCCTGAGGTTCATCTAGCTCATCAAGATGTTTTGAACTAATTGTATTTAATAAAAGATCTTTGCATTGTGGTGTTCATCTTTAGTAGTTCACCTCTAGATGAATGAATAAAAGTGTCATATGATTATGTTTCAAAATTTAATAACATGACTTATAATGTTTAAAAATAAAACTGAAGAGATTGCCACACATCAAAAAATAAGCCATTGGGCCAAGGGCAAAAGCTTAACTTTCCCCTGAAAACTCTTTGAAAATCAGTGATGGTTCATGAAGAATCCATGTTTAACCCATGGCTTTATATGTTCCCTGGGGCACATAAATTCCTTTTTGGATACTTAATTTAGGAGTATAAATTTCTAGGGGTGCCTGGGTGGCTCAGTGGGTTAAAGCCTCTGCCTTCGGGTCAGGTCATAGCCTCAAGGTCCTGGGATCAAGCCCCGCATCGGGCTCTCTGCTTAGCGGGGAGTCTGCTTCCTCCTCTCTCTCTCTCTGCCTACCTGTGATCTCTGTCTGTCAAATGAATAAATAAAATCTTAAAATAAAATAAAATAAAATAAATAGTATAAATTTCTGAAATTGACCTATCTCTGGCACCCTTGGCCAACTTCTAAAACTGTGTGAAAAACTGAGCATTTGTGGTTCAGTGTGCTCCTGAAATCAAGCTCTTTGGTTATTCTCTGAAGTCAAGTGCACCATAGAGATTTTGTGAATTCTCCTGAGCTTTTCTTCTTCAAGCTGGAAATGGCAAATCACATCAGATTTCATGAGTATTATGAACTAACATTTATTGAGATTCTAATGTACCTTACACTTCATAACTAAGGGATTTCAAAAAATGATATGATTGGTAACCTTTGAGAAACTCACATCACTGGACTTTAGCCAAACAATTTACAGTACGGGGTAGTAAGTGCTATGATAGAGTTATTGACAGTGGTCACAAGAACCCAGAAGACAGAAGACTCAATGTCAGGAGAGCTATTTTAAATCTCAAAAAAAAAAAAAAATTGTAGAAGCATATTTTTTTCAACCCCAGTTCTCTCTAGGAGTATTTCACTGCATCCAGTGGAATAAAAGTTCTGAATTTCAGACAGTCCACACAAATATATTATATACATTACATACTCACTATGTACCAGCCATTGGGCCAGACTTCAGGGTTAGAGAGTTTCAAGGTAAATAAGGTCACTGCCCTGTTCAACCTAACAACCTATGTAAAACAGTTAAGCACACATTGTTTAACCTGAACTGTGATGACTGTTTTAAAAAAGGAGTAACAGAGCAAACCTGAGCTAGTTGAGAGCATCAGTAAAGTCTTCATATGAACTGGAGGAGATGATATTTGAACTAGCTGAATAGGAATTGCCTTGGTCAGTCAGGTTGCTAAGGAAGAAAGTAAGGGATTAGTAGTAAGAGAGCCTAGCGGAGAGAAAGAGAGAGTAAAGTTGAGGGGAAAGATGATCCAGTTCCTCACTAACTCTTAGCATGGTTTTGTCTCAGTTGTTATTTACCCTCTCACACTGTCTGTACCCTTCAAGATCTCTACCTCAAAGATGGGCCCTGGTTTAGATGAGCCAGGAAGGTACAGTGAAACTATTTACCCATGACCCCTGCAGATGTTCAATAGAAACTGTAGGGAAGAAGTGGTATATGTTCACAAAAATATAGTGAGAGACACATGTTGGTGTCCCAAACTACCCGCAGATATTTTCCCAATAACACCCAGTGATCTTATAGAATCAATCCTAGATGCTGGGAATCGAAAGGTACCTTACAAAAGATCAGTTCTATTAATTGACTAATGAAAAAAAAAGAAACTTGAATAAACTGTCATATGCAAGACCTATTCATTCTCAAGGCAGAGCTCAAACTACCAGCCATATTTCTTGTACTTTTCATTGCATGTACCTACTGTACAATGTAACTTTCTGAGATGATAGAGATGTCACGCAGCTGCACTGTTCAAGGTGGTGGCCACCAGCCACAACTGGTCATTAAGTATTTAAATGATGAGGACCGATTTTCAAATTTTCTTAAAGCTTTAATTAATTTAAATGTAATTAGCCAAATGTGGCTAGTGGCTATTATATTGGATACCACTGCTCTAGAATATTCACCTTATTTAAAATAAATTTAAATTAAGAGAGTTATTTCAATTTTAGAGCAAATAAAAAATTTGATTCATTCACAGGACTATGTAAGACTGAAAGAAAACAGAAACCATGCAAAGACTACTACACATGTTCATATTATTTTTAGGTCATGTCAATAGAGACCATAAAAATAGGCTTTTAAGGCAACTAATTTTAGCCCCATCAACAGTGAATTTCAATCACAGTATTTAATTGGCATGTGACAGACAGTATATATATATTTAATCTGTTGATTTTTTTAACATATGTGTACATCTATGAAACCATCACCACCGTCAAGATAAGAAACATATGCATTACTTTCAAGTTTTCTGATGGTTCTTTGTATTCTCTCCCATCTGCCAGTCTTCATTTCCCCTCCCCATCTTCTCAGCACCTAGATGGCCACTTCTCTGTTTTCTGTTGCTATAGATTGGTTGGTTTTTCCAGAATCTTACATGAACGGAATGCTACAGAAGGTCCTATTTCTTGTCTGGTTTCTTTCAGTCAGAATAATTACTTTGAGATTCACCCATGTTTTGACATGTCATGATAATTTCCCACTGTATGGATGTATCACAATTTGTTTATTCATCAGCTGATGAGCATTTGGGCTGTTCCTAGTTCTTGGCTATGAAAAATAAAACTGCTATGAATGTTTGTGGATAGGTCTCTATATGGATATATATATTTCCTTTTGCAATTGTATCAGTCCTTGCTTTCCATATTTTGAGACTTTTTAATTAACAGTATAAATGTTTATATTTGCTATTTCCTCCTAATTAGTTGACCCCTTTATTATTATGAAATAAGTCTCTTTATAGTCAATAGTGGCTACCTTAAACATGGTGTATCTTTATCCATCCTTTTACTTCTAACCTGTTTGTGTCATTACAGTTAAAAAGGGGGTTTTTTTGTTGGTGGTGTATGGTTTTGTGTAGCTTTTTATCCAACTAAAAGTCTCTGACTTTTAATTGGGATGTTCAAACTATTTCTATTCATGTGATTATTAATATGATTGGGTATAAATCTACTATTTTGCTATTTATTTTCATTTGGCCTGTGTGCTTTTTGTTCCCTTTTCCTCTTTTTCTGCTTTTGTTTGCAATAATTGAATATTTGTTTATGATTCTATTTCATCTCTTTTGTGTCTTATTAGCTATAACTCTTTGTTCTGTTACTTTGGTAGTGGTTTAGTTTATCTTTAGAATTGCTTACCTTAAAGCAGTCTTCCTTCTAGTGATATTATACCATGCATAGCATACAAATATTTCAGCTGTATAATTCCATATCTTGCCTTGTGAACTTTAAATTAGTTTTGTCGTATATGCGATTTTCACATGTTTTTACTTTATAACACAGTTTTGTTATTTTTGCCTTAACGCAGTCCAGCATATTTAAGGAGATTCAAGTAATAAGAAGTATTTCTCTTTATCCAACTAATTATAATTTCCGATCTTCTTTATTTTTTTCTTTGTGTAGATCTAGATTTTTCTTCTGCATATAGGGCTTCCTTTAATGTTTATTACAGTACAGGTATGCTGTTGGATGAGTTCCTTCTGATTTATATAACTGCAAAATTCTATTTCTCTTTCATTTATAAGGATGTTTTCACTGGATAAGGATTTCTAGTTTTTTTTTCTTTTAGTATTTTAAAGATGGTGTTCTTCTGTCTTCTCTTTTACATTTGTTCCAATAATTTTACTGTTCTCCTATTCAAAACATCCCCTCTACTCCACCCCCCCTTGTCAGCTACTTTAGATTTCCCTTAATTAATGGTTTTAAGAATTTGGTTATGATGTGACTTGCTAGCTCTCTTCAATTTGGGGGGTCTGGGGTTCATTGAAACTCTTGGATTGTGAGTTTTCGGTTTTTATCAAATTTGGAAAATATATGACCAGTACTTCTCCAAGTATTTGTTTCTTTCTGACTCCTTAAGTGATTCTAATTATAGCTCATGTATTCCTCAGTTTGTTTTTTCTGGTGGTTCTTGTTCTCTTTTTCTCTCTTTCTGTTTCATTGTTTCATTTTGGAAAGCTTCCACTGCAATGACTTTCAACTCAATTTCTTGTGCAATGTTTAATCTGCCATCGATATAATTTAGTACGTTTTTCCTTGTGGATTTTTAAATTTTCATCTCCACAAGTTCCATCTAGGTTGTATTTGTATCTTTCATGTCTGTTTAACATGCTGCATATTTCCCCCTACTCCTCAAATATGTTTTAGTGTCCTGTTCTACTGCTTCCACCATTTGTGTAATTTCTGAGTCCATTTCCCTTGCTTGATTTTGATCTTTGCTAAGAACTTTTATTTTCTTCCCTGTGAGATGCTTAGTAATTTTGATCATATACCAGACTGTATAGACTTTAACTTGATGGGTGCTGAATATTTCTGTATTCCTATATTCCTATAAAGACTATTGAGTTTCGTTCTGGGATGCAGTTAACTCTCTTGGAAACATTTTGATCCTTTTAAGTCTTGCTGGAAAGCTTTGTCAGGTAGGACAAAAACAACATTTGGTCTAGAGTTCATTTTTAATTACTACTGATTTAATTACTACTTTTTCATTTTTAATTACTACTGATTTAATTACTACTACCTGGTGAATTATTATGAGGAATTTCACTGGTGGCCACACAGACTGTGCCCACCCTTGAATGAACTCTGTTGTTCCTTCTAATCCTTTGGAGTAGTTTCTCCAGGTATGGGAAGTTTCCTCACATTCGTGAGCTGAGCAGCACCCAGCTGAATAGTCCAGTGGCTATCTCTGCAGACCCTGGAGTTGTCTCTCCATATAGTTCTCTCCTCTCAAATATATTGCCCTGCAAACTTCAGCCACCTGGATTTCCTGGGCTTCCAGCTCATTTCCTGCACTCAAGTCCACTGAGCTCCCAGGGTCACACTGCCTGTACTGCAGCCTGGAAATTCGCTCCTGGCAGGAGGCAGGGACGATCAGAGGGGTGGGGCCACGTGATTCTTACATACATTCAACACACTCTCCTTCCTAAGTTAATGCTCAGTATCTTGAGAACCACTGCTTCATATATTCTTTCTATATTTTAAGTTGCTTCAGGTGGAAAGGTAAACCTAGTAGTTATCACTCCATCCTAGCTAGAGGGGAAAGCACTCAGATCACATCATTTTTTGACATGACTTCTTGATAACCCTCACCTCACTTGGCTCACAAATAAAATCAACAAAATATTTACTTGATTTGCTAGTAAGTTTCTGTGTTTGCCATCAATTTGCTAAAGTATTTTTTTAGTCTCTGCCAGACAATGAGACTGGTGTCTGTTAATACAGAGCTTTCCTTTTTCTTCTCTCCACCTGCCTGCCTGCCTTCCTGCCCACTTGCCTTCATTTATTAGACAAAACTGTAACATAAGGCCAATGGTAAACAAAAATTAGTGAATGGCTAATGCATTATCCAACTTAAAAAATACCTTTAATGTTCTAGGAAAATAAAAAAATTGGTCAGATAAATGAATACTTTCAGATGAAGGAGGAATATGATATGGAGAGTCTAGACGGCAAGAGGCCTAAGAAAGTGGGAAAGATAGACACCTAAGCCATAACATGAATGACAGACTTCAGTACTGCTAGGCACACAGAACTCGGAACTTGACTCACATTATTGAAAAATCTATAGTACAGTGAAGTACTTTGTAAAAGTATTTACCCTCTTGTATTTCACATTTCCCAAGTCACGAGTGCCTAGATGGAATTAAATTGGTTTTGATCTGTGTTGGGAACTTTTTTCAAACTTAAAATCTCTCAAAATAATGACCCCTCTGTTCTTTATTATAACAGTACCTTGAAAGGTAAGAAGGGGATAAGTCACTCACCCTTGGCCTTTGTTCTTAGGAAGTCTAAAGAAGTTGCTAGTCCTTGTTCATTCTGCCTCTTGAGAAGTATTACCTCAAGGCGCTACTGTGCTAGCACTGCTCCCACCCTCTATCAATACTGCACATTCCGTGGTTGTCAGCATTTGCATGCAAATACAGTGGGAGGAGATTTGTGGAAAGGATGCTCAGCACCACTCATCTCAGCTTGGCTGAACAGTTTCCCTGGGCAGGCTGAGGATCACTGCCCTCAAGGTGGTTTACTAGGCTCCCTGGACTACTGTTATTGTGTCCCCAGTAGATGTGAGTTCTCTGATCAGCTGGGGGGGAGGGGGAATGGAAATCATGGCAGTTTATTGCATTGCATTCATCATGTCATGCTTGTTAGCATGCTGTTTTATAGCCACATTGCTCCACAGTAGAACCATTTTAGTGTGCAAACTCTACGTTTTTACTTTAATTTGCAACTGATATGATATAAAAATAAACGAGTTTATGTTTCTCATTCACCAACAGGAATTGTCCCCAGCAGTTTACAGGTGATCAATCAAGATGGGACAAGAATCCTCCTGATGAATATTAAATATCATATTTACAAAGAGGGAAATGAACTAATGAGCAAACACTACTAACAAATGTTCAATCTCATTCAACTTTTTATTTTAGAGAAAGAGAGAGTGACAGTGGGGGAAGGGCAGAGGGAGAGAGAGAGAAAGTCTTAAGCGGACTCCACCCCCAGCACGGAGCCTGACACAGGGCTCTATCTCACCACCCCGAGATCATGACCTGAGCTGAAACAAAGAGTCAGTTGCCCAACTGACTGAGCCACCCTGGCACCCCAATTTCTAACTCTTAGAGTGCCATGGCTGAGTCACCATGGATAGGTTCTGATGTATCAAAGACCAACCATTGCTAACTTTTTTGAACAGCCAATGAGGATGGGGCTCATCCCTTTTCAAAATGTGCCTTCTGTGTCATATGCTCCCTGGACAAGGCCCAGTTGAAACGCTTCCATTCTCTTCTTAAAGGGCTACGTATTTTTGTGAATTTCAAGCAAACTGATACTGACAGATCAATCCCTTTCCCCCATTAAAAAAAAAATGAACAAAAAAGACAACTTAGATATCTGCTATTCACCTTTCCAATTGCTTTCAAAACCATTACATCAGTCAAAAAAGTATTTATTATCTGAAATGTGCACACCGGGGAGTAATAAACTAAAAGTGAAGTAATACCCATTGCTCCTCTCATCTTAAACAATGTAAAAAGCAAGAATAGTTACATGCTTTGGGCAATAAGTAACAATGATAACAATTTATTGAACACATATTATTTGCCAGACACTCCATTAAATATTTTAAATTTATCCTTAATCCTCATAGGGAGTTTTAGAGTATGTCTAACAATCCTCACCTTATAAATGAAGAAACTAACTAGTAGCAGTGGTTAGGTAACTTGCCCAGTCACACAATTCAATGCCCAGGTCACTGACTTGAAGAATTAGAATACAAGTTCCCATGTGTCTCTTGCTCCAGTATGAATTCCACCTCACCACAATAACTCTTTGAGTTTGTTTCCTAGAGTGGCTGTAGCAAGATACCACAGCTGGGCAGCTTAAAAACCAGAAATTTATTTTCTCACATTTCTGGAGGATAGAAGTCTGAAAACAAGATGTCAGTGGGCTTGGTTTCCACTGGAGGGAAGGGAGAATTTTTTTCCTGCTTCTCTCCTCGCTTCTGGTCGTTGCAGGTAATCCTTGGTGTCTCTTGCCTTCTGGATATCTAACTTCAATCTCTGCCTCTATCTTCATACAGCATTCTGTTTTATATGCATCTGTGTCTGTTCTCCTCTTATAAAGAAACCTGTCATCTTGGAGTAGGTCCCATCCTGATGCAATCTGACCTCATCTTAACTTGATTATGTCTGTAAAGACCCTATTTCCAAACATAGTCATGTTTACAGGAACTGGGGGTTAGGATTACAATATACCTCTTTGGGGGAAGGGGTCAATATTCAACCCACAACATTCTTCAAATATGCTTTATGTTGCATTCTTCAAATTTATGGTTAAACTGAAAAAAATGTCAGAACTCTTTGAAACCCCAAATCTCGCAAGTAATCAGTGCTCAATAAATTTGTGATGAATATCATTGCTTCCATTAACACAACAGATTCATGCAATAGAATCTGAAATTAGTCCTAACATATCTCCTGAATCTATGACTGTGAAGGGAGATCAAAGGGTTTTCCATTGAGGAAAAAATTTAGCTTATATGCCTATGATTCAGTCCCATCACATTGCGTTAATTATTCAAAAATAAATGAACAGTTTCAGAGTAGACTCTGTGCACATGAAACATAGAGACACACTAAAGAGATAGATAGAGAAACATATAATTGTATTATCACAAGACTGACAAATACTATAAAGAAGGAATGCAATTGCACTGGTTACAATGAATAAAGGTGCTAGGGCACAAACCTTTATCTAATGGAAGAATAAACTTTAGGGGAAAAAAGGATGAACTTTGGCATGAGAGAATACAGTGACCTAAAAATATACAAGAATTTGAAAATAATCTCTATAGAATACCTCAGAAAAGTTTACTATTGTGATTAAACACACTTCATGAAATATATCTCCTGACATATTTTTTATGGTTTGTAACAAACTGAACCATTACAACATCACAAAAGCCTCATATTGTTGATTCCTTGTGCAATTAAATATCTACCCAAAGGGTTGTTTTTGGTTCTGTTTTCCCTCTACAGATTGATTGTGGCTTCAAATAAAAAGTGATAGCAATGCAGATATAAGCCCATGTTGGATTTTTGACACCCTGAAATATAGCAAAATGAAGAAAAAGGACAGAAAGTAGGGGGCAAACATGATATTTACTGTTAAGTAGAAAGGACCCTGGATTAAAATATACAGTAATGCCAAAAGCATTTTGACCATATTCTGTGTTTAAAAATGAGCATGGTTGAAACAGATAATTACTAAAGACTCTTTCAGTTTAAATATTGCATGACAAAAGTTTAATGATTCTAAGGGCATACTATCTGTCTTAATATTTGTTTGTTTGTTTGTTAATTTGTTTTTGGTAAAGAGACCAAGGGAGAGTGGAGAGAGTGAGCAGTTTAAACATGGAAGGTCTTCAAATTTAAAGACAATTATAGCCAGGAGAATGCAGAAAGATTAGGGTCTAGTCAGTCTAGTCAGGGTCCAAAACGGGGAGGCTCTACCTCGGGTACTACAGAAAAAACTTGTTTGTTGTGGTTGTGATTTTGTTTTAAGCGTACTACACAACAGATGTTCCATTACATCGCCCTGTCAGAATGTCTAAATAAAGAGAATGGATTCTGCTTTTTATTTTTCTATCTCAATTTCAGAAGTCTTAATTAGGACATTGGTGTAGAAATTTATTTTCTGCATTTGAGATGGAGTTATCATGAAACCATTCCCAGAGGTCCTCGTACTCACCTCCACTGCTAAGGTACACTCATGCCCAATATATAGTTCATAGCAACACTAAAGGCATCACTTTGTCCCCTGGCAAAGGATGGTGTCATACCATGAAGTTTCATTTCAACAGTTTGTCATTTTCTTGAAATCTCTGAAATCTCTGCCCATGTGTATGATCACTGATTTTATATCCACAAAAACGAGAAACACGATATGAAGAGTTGTTCCTTCAAGTTTATAGTCTGCCAGCAATTTGGTTTACATTGCATTCACTTCTTAGAAATAGAACGAAATACAATGAGTGATTCTGATCCTAGAAATATTTAATTCAAAGACTATGTTCAAATCTCATTAGGTAATGACTTTTGTGAATGGCTCAGAGTATCAAATAAGGTAGGAATTGGGGAATTTGTGCCAAAGTAACTTAGCCACTCCAAGTCTGTGCTTTCTCATTCAGAATATGGGGAGACTCAATAGATAGTACAATGAATTCTGTCCTAGGGATAGAGCTATTCAATTAGGTTTGCTCTATTAGATCTATTCCAATTATTCTGTTTTATCAAACAGTACCATAAATGTGGAGTGTTTCAACAATTGTTCTTTGTTTTCAATTTTTTTTTATTTTTAAAGATTTTATTTATTTATTTGACAGAGAGAGAGAAGGAGAGCACAAGCGGGGGAGTGGCAGGCAGAGGGAGAGGCAAGCAGAGGGAGAGGAGAGGCAGGCTTCCCTGCTGAGCAGGGACCCCGATGTGGGGCTCGATGCTAGGACCCTGGGATCATGACCTGACTTGAAGACAGATGCTTAACTGACTGAGTCACCTGTGCGCCCCTCAACCATTGTTCTTATACTATGGAGGTGATGGAGTTAATGTGATTGTAATCATTACTGTACCATAGTTTTCCAGCAATTCATCTTTGTTGTTTATAGTGCTGAAATTTATTTTCTGCCAGGGCTGACTGGATGATGATACGAGTCTGACAGACTATATTTTTTTAGAGGACATAGCCTTGAATGTATAGCCTCAAGAAAGGAGTTCCTAGTTTTGTAATCTCTAAGAGAAGTCACACCCCTGCACACTGCTGCCTAGTCTTGTCAAATTCTAAATACGTATTTATGTTGAGGAATCAGGAAGAGTAGGGACACCTGTGTGGTTCAGTCAGCTAAGCATCTGACTCTTGATTTCAGTTCAGGTCATGATCACAGGGTCCTGAGATAGAGCCCCCGGGGCAAGCTCCGCTCTGGGCTGTGTGAAGCCTGCTTAAGATTCGCCTTTTGGCTAAGATCAAGTGAAGATTCTCTCTCCTTCTCCCTCTGCCCCTCCACCCCACTCCATGTAGGCGCATAGGCGTGCTCTCTCTTTCTCTCTCTCTCTCAAAAAAAAAAAAAAAAAAAGGAAACAAGAAAAGTCAATAAAAATTCCCAAGAATCCTCAGGAATTCTTGAAATCATAAGATATTCCATATTTTCATAAATATTTACGTATTTAATAATTATAGTGAGCCACAATAATAATAAACAAGGAATCATTTTTCTATGACAGAGTTATATAAAGCTTTAGAGAATTTGCTAAAAAGGGGAAAAATACAATAACCAATGCCCACTTTTATATTGTTATGAACCAACATATAATGAAAACGTGTGTATTTTAGTAACACATTAAATGTTATCTACCTCATATTGTCATTTGATAATAGGAATAAATAGATGAAGCAACTATTTACACCAAGTAAAGGTCAAAACATTGAAAGACATACCACAAATATTTAAAAGCTATTCTTGGGGCGCCTGCGTGTCTCGGTGGGTTAAGCCTCTGCCTTGGGCTCAGGTCATGATCTCAGGGTCCTGGGATTGAAACCCACAGTCAGGCTCTCTGCTTGGTGGGAAGGGCCAGGCTGGAATTCCTACACAGGAACACTGATTACTAGAGCAACCAAATCCCAGGGTTGACTGGGTTGTATGGAAGATCTTTAGACTTGATGGCACACAGTAAATTGTTAATTCCTTTGAAGAGTATCTTCCTTCATCTGAGCTAAATATTTGGATATCCTTCCTCGTTAAATTTCTGGGACCAAGGGGATACTATTAGTAGAGGTGTTTTGAGTCTGCTAGAAGTGGGTTCATATCACTTCCCAGCTGACTAATGGAAATAGTTTTTTGTTGTTGTTGTTGTTTTCAATATCTACTGAAATATTTAACAGTTGAGCACAATGTAGTATAATAATCAAGAGCATAGGCGCTGGAGATAGATAGATTTAGTTCAGCTGTCTGCTTTACCCCAAATTACTTGTGCAATCTTGGGGCAGTTATATCATTTCTCTGTACCTTAGTTTCCCCATCTGTAAAAAGAGGGCAGTGCTATTTTTTCCTTCCAGAGATTTTATTTTTCAGACCTATTTTATAAGTAGTAAAATAGAATAGCGCTATTTGGCTCCCTTCTCAGAGGTATTCACCATCTTAAAACTGTTATCTAACCTTCCAAAGCATTTTCTTTGTATATTTCCTCTGTGTCTGTAGCCACGAAAGACATGTTTAGCATCTTTTAAAATGTGACACAAATATGATATTGTTTCAGTTGCCATTTTCTAGCTTGCTTTTATTTTCTTTTTATATTTGATAAAAATAGATCCCATTTACTCTTTTTAATTACTGTGTAGTATTTCCTTATTGGATAAAACACAGCTCTCCCATTACCCCTGGTGTATATGTTTAACTGTTTCTCTGTGATAGACTAAAAATGAGTTTTCTCATTGTCAAGTATATGAAGCTCTACATTTAACATGTATGAGCAGATTGCTTGTGGCTTTTCATTTACAAGTATTCTCACCAATATTTGGTGAGAATACCTTTGATTTTTTTTCCTCAAACCTGTTGGGTGGATGTGGCAGCTCACTGCTATCTAAATCTTCATGACCCAATCAGTGGCAGGGGTAAGGAACTTTTTACAGGTTTATCGATGTTTCAAATTTCCACTTTAGGGATTACTTATAGACTAGGCCATTTTTCTTCTTCTTAATTTTATGGAGGATTTCTTTTTTAAGTAGGGATACCCTGAAGTTTAACTTTGGCTTCAGTATTCAGAAAAAAATATAATACTTAGTTTCAGCCTCAGCCTTGGAAAGACAAAGTAGCCAAATACCTCCTTTAGGCACCTTGGTCCACAGCTATGTGGTCACACAGATTTTGATCATCTCTAATTAGCACAGTGATATCAAGGATATGAATAAGATGTGGCCTTTGACTTGATTGTTAACGTCTGAATGTTCATTAATATTCATTTTCAAATTTAGGCAAGCATTCTACATACAACTTGGAATGAAAGCCTCCATGGGCTAGGTTTCTTTAGGCAGTTGAAATATAAGCATATTTATTTATTACAATAATGAAATTCTTGAAATAATTAATGTTGATTTTGAAAGCTGTTAATTTGGTGTACAAAAATTATTAAGAACTTTCAAATAGTTAAACAATATTAGCAGTTATTATGAATAAGAGAGAGTGTATTAGATAGATAACATTAACAAGAACATAATATCCGTTTTGAGCCAGCAAATGTTTATAAAAATTTAAATGCTAATAAAAAGGCAGGATAATAGAAATTAGATCGTATCACAATGCTAATCTTTAGAAGCATTAAGAGCTATATTTAATTTTTAGTTATTTAATTCAGCTTTGGCCAAGAGTCTTTCAAGAAAAAAGTCCTATTCGAGAAGACTTTATATCTTGTAAGGATGAATTAAAAGCAGATTTTCAACTCTGCTACTCTAAATGTCATGAGGAGGAAAAACTAAAAAATCATGTGAAACAATATCCACAATAAATTATTTTTGATCTCGGCATATTGAAGAATATAAAGAGTAGAAGAAAGAGTCGAAGCGGAATAAAAAAGCTCAAACAAATTTTCTTCTCACTCATGCGACTTCAAAATAGCATTCCTTAAAAGTACACATTAACAAAATAATCCCTTATGCACCTTTGAGTCTATGGAGGCCAAAATTTTAAACATGACTGAAATAATTTTTAGAGACAATTTTCAATTTCTGAAATTGAGAGATTTTTGAGATGTGACCAAGCTTGCAAGAAAAAGTCCTTCTAGAAATGTGACTGATTTTTGGCCCCTGATTTACATTCTGGTGTGTGTAAATATATTAGTGATGCTGTCACATGTCCACTGCAAGTAAACTTTACTTTCAGTGCATCATTGTGCCTGGAGAAGTTGTTAGTAACCAGCAGTCCAGAAAAATGATTGTTTCTGCACCATGATGTCAAACTTTTAAAGCTGACAATTCAAATTCTCAGTGAGTAAATCGCCACACTCATTTATTTTTGCCAAGAACTCTGATTTAATCAGCTACCTAAGAAATTGATTCTAGGATACTTGCACTCAAAGTGAGCCAAATATTTGTTTTTCAACCACAGTGTGTATATAGTAAAATTCTACCCAATAGATATCACTCTATTGTTTATTTGGTTTTCAAATATCTTTTTTCCAGTCTGTTAGCTTACTTTAGGATTTGTCTATAGCATCTTTAGGGTAAACTTTAGCACTTTAATGATGCAATTCCATTATCTTCTGTCATTGTTTTAGCTGCAGAGACTTTGGATATGGCTGTAATTTTAATTTTTCACTGTAAGTACTGCAAAATCAGTTTGAAATCAGGTCTTACATTGGCAGCTTCAGGTTCCTGCACTCTGGGGGTGTTGTGGTAGAAGTGAAAGTTGGTCATCTTGTTTCTTATCTGTTTCTTCGTATTCATACAGGGGGGCTAACAGTCTCTATTTCTGGGGTTCCTTGTGCTTCTCTTCTGTTACGATGTAATTCCATTTCACTGACCCTTCTGCACCCTAGGAACCTGTCCGCAGTCTGCAATGCTCTGGGTACCAATGCAGTCCATTGCAAAAATGAGTAAGAAAGAGGGATGGCCTTTTATACCATGTAGCACAAATAGGGAGAAATGTAAGAAATAGTCACGAATCAACATGTTTTCATTCAAGTAAATGTAGATATATGTGATTGATACTTTTTCCATGTATGTAAATACAGAATCTCATTCCTAACAGACTGGAAAAATTAGCCACTTTTTGTATTTGGTCTGATTCATAAATATCTGCATTTGGAAGCTTTTAAAAAGGCCTTTGAGAATTTGAGATTTTGCAGGAGCTGGAATCTAGTCTCAGACTGTCCCTTCTGTCCGTACCTCCCAGTCCACTCTCCCTCTGAAATCGCCAAGCCTGAAGCAAAGGTTGGCTTAAAGCTGTGGACCCTAGGGCAATCGCCCTTTGATACACACTCTCAAGTAGCAAACTCTAGGGTTGTTTTGGAGCATTCCATTGCCCTTGGGGGCAGATTTACCCTCACAGAGTTTCTACAGCAGTCAGGGAGTAGGGGATAGAGTTAAAACATGTTCCATGGGGACGCCTGGGTGGCTCAGTTGGTTGGGCAGCTGCCTTCGGCTCAGGTCATGATCCCAGCATCCTGGGATCGAGTCCCGCATCGGGCTCCTTGCTCGGTAGGGAGCCGGCTTCTCCCTTTGCCTCTGCCTGCCACTCTGTCTGCCTGTGCTCTCTCTCTCTTTCTCTCTCTCCCTCTCTCTCTGACAAATAAATAAATTAAAACAAAAAACAAAAAACAAAACATGTTCCATGAAAGTGACAGAACTTCTTATTCCTGATCGATTTCTCAGTTACTGTAGTGGTAGCATCAGCAGCTCAGTGTCCTAATGAGAAACATTAGGGTTCCTAGAAAGCCCGTACGTTCTCTGGAAGGATGTGCCTCCTTTGAGTTGCCTTCCCCATATCCTTTAACTTGGCCTGTTGCTATTTCTCCATCAGTTATGACACTGTCCCATTTCAACAATCATGTAACAGCCTAGCTAAATATAAGTTACCTAATATGGTGCCCGGAAGATAGTAGATTCTCAGTAAGTACTATGGAAATAAATAGTTAATTATAATAAACATAATCAAAATCTTCATCATTATTAGATATGGAAAGAAGCTTAAACATGATGCAATGAAATTTCAGCTGGACAGTGGGTCATTTACTTGAGGACTTTCCTTCCCAAGGCAGCATGTTGTCATTTTGGACAACTTTTACTGCTAGAGCATTCCTCATATTATTCAGCCAAAATCTACCTCCTTATCATTCTGCCACAACAACCCATTTTGCCCTACATGTGTTTTCAGAGCAAGTCCAACCCTTTTCCTCCATGGAACAAGTCCAACCCTTTTCCCTATTTCCCTAGATATTCCCTAGGGATATCTAGGAAGTATCCCCAGATACTTCCTTCAAGTGTCTAAGTATAATCATCTTCCTTCCTTCCTTCCTCTCTCTCTCTTTCTTTCTTTTGTTCTTTTGTTATTACAATTCCCCTTATTTTTAAATTTTCTGTGGCCCCTGTCAGAGTACACCATAATCCCTTAATCCTTTTCTTAATATGTGTTATTGATAAGTTAACAGCATCCCTCTTCTGGTCTGCCTGCATAAAGATTGGGGATCACCTTTTCCCTTGTTCTTTTCAAACAATGTGCATCCTGGAATCAGTCTCAGTTTGCATGGACTCCTTATCCACTATAATTTGCCTGTTGACTACTAAAATTGAGCTTTTGCTTTCACCTGGCATTCTGAACATGCCTGTATTTTCTGTTCCCCATACTATACACCAGTCCTCAGTTTGCATAACAATGTGTGAGATCCTTGAGGAGAGAGGCAGCTCATTTTTTTTTCAGCTTAATATGAGGGACTTCTGAGGTCATCATAAATGCTTATGAATGCATAAAAATAAATGAATAAATGAAAGAGCTAGTTCCTTGTTATACAGAGACAGTTTTTAGTATGTTACTACTATTCTATACATGCAACTCCATTTTCATTCCTACCTACAGGATTTTTATAATTTTATTATTTTTCTAATGGACCTAAAATACACAGAATTGAGTTAATTGTGCTTGGCAGTTCAGGGCATACTATTGTCATTGGCCAAGGTGACTTCATTTTTTTCTATCAAATTTTAGCATGGTGTCTTGCACCCATTACTCCTGCCTATTGTAATTTGTATTTTCTGTTATTAGCTATCTCAAACAGCTTTGTATCATTTGCAATTTTGTTAAGCAGAGTAAGAGGATTAAGATACAAGAAACAACAACAAAGAATAGATGATATATTAAGTGCTGAATTGTAAGCTGCAGACTAAATGCTCTAGGAATTTGGCAGAGAGGTAGAGCTCAAGCATGTGAACTAGATAAGAAGAGTAGAATGGCTGAGATGTGAGCTGAGTCAAGAAGGCTGGGTGGGATTTGGATAAGTGGGAAACACAGAAACCTGTGAGCAAAGGGAAAATTACAGCTCTCTATGTGCTCCAGATGCAGTGGTGTAGGATATATAAAGGGAAGCGGTGGGATATTCATTTAGAGAACTTGAATCAGGATTCCTCTTCCTTCTTACCGTGTCTCTATAAAGGCAGATAAGTAAGGGATCTTGCCCAGATAGGTTTTGCATTTTCTCAAGGTGCCTATAGACATTGCATTAGAATTTTTGGATTTGTATTAGAAAGAATACAAAGAGAAAAAAGAGAGGGCAGGTAGCATGTGGAGGAGTAGTTATGATCTGTGTCTCTCGTTGCTGTTTGCCTTCCCTCCTTCTTCCATTCCAGGCAGATCCAGCCTTTAGGAAGGACCCCATTTCCACTTTTTATCTTAATTCATATCCACCCTCCCAAAGGCTGAGGACTTTTCTACTTGCTGCCAATGGAGAAGTCACACAGGTGGCTACCGTATCTGGAAACTTGGAAATCCCATATTTGGCTGATGGTGTGGGCACCTCATCATTTCATATTAGATCTTTCCTGATCAACCACTGTGGTGCTGATGAGCCTCTTTGATGCTGGATTCCATCAGCTCTACTGCATCTAACATGAATTGTCTAAGTAACGTGGTTTGGTTTTTCACTTCACACTGATAAAACATAGAGAGCCAGATTTGTTCCTGTTTACTACCAATATTGTTACTAGCTTATCATCCATGTTTTAGCTTCACTACCTGTATTTCCTTGACCTCACCCTTGTTTTACTGTTTTCCCATTATTATTATCATTATTATTATTATTATTATGTCATGGCACAATCCCTCAGTGTGCCTCCACACCCTGGACATCCTATCTGACAGCCACTGATCTAAATAATTTTGTATACAATATGGGCATCCATCTAAACATAGTATTTGACATTTGGCTACAATAAATAAGAATTGACTAATCAGGCTACAGTTAAATTTTTATTAACATCAAGTTTTAAAGCTCTGTTTTTTTTATTGCATTGTATTTGTGTTGTGTTACATTGTGTGAATAATTTGCAAATGATAGATTAACAAAATTACTGAAGAGCTTCCATGTGGCTTTGTGTATACATATGGAAATATTTTCAAGTACTGAAATAATATAAATAAGAAAGGCCTTGGCATATATATGTTCTTTTCAGCTTACCATATTTCCTTGACTATAATCAAAAGCAAGATTCTGTAGTTGAGTTTGTGAATTATGTAATGGTAACATAATCAGAATCCACATGGTTTCAGAAGTGGATGAGTCTCATCCAGATTCCTGATTCTTTTAGGGCGCTGTTGGAGACATTCAGTAACAAAAGAAGACTGTAATAGCTGGTTTTCTTTCATCGAAAAATTTCATGCAGATTTTACATACACACAGTCTATCTATTCCAATGTATGATAAAGACAGAAATGGACTTTTAAAGGATGTTCTGTTGAGCATAAAATAAAACATAATGATAAAACATTCCTAATGTCGATATAATCCCTTGACATCCAAGACGTCAGTAGCTTTCAACATCCGAGACGGCAAAATACCACTCAATAGTTTGATTGTTTCCAAGGAGGGCAAATTCTGAATTTCCAGTATAGAATTATAGTAAAAAAAAAAAAAAAAAAAAAAGGGAAAAAAAACCCTAAGGCTGTATTTTCTGGCTTCCATGAAGCTGGAGCGAAAATGTTTTTAGGTTCTGCACCAGCAGATGTTTTTTTACAAAACTGATTGAAATTAAATTATGTAAGGTAGGTAAGTGTACAGAGAACCCATTTTGCTAAGGTACATCAAAACAGAGTTGATGGGGAAGAAGTGGTGTTGACTCTGGCTTCCTGATTCAGTAACTACCTGCCCTTGATAGAGGTAAAGTGCTGCCAGTATGATTCTGGGAGGTCAATAGAAAATCTCTTTCTTTCTACCTAAACTAGAGGAAGATGACAGCAAGAACCCTGCCCACCATAAGTGTCTACAATGGATCTATCACACATTCCATTATCTGAAACAATCTTAAATATGTACCTGTTTTACTGACTTTGGGATTTAATTTATTATGTTCTCAATGAGAAAGGTAAATATATGACTTTTTTTCTCCATAATGTCATCAGAATTCAATGAGACATACAGAATAATTTATACATTTAGATCCATAAAATAGGGACTAAATCAAAGAATTTAAAGAAAAGTATTGGAGAGTATTTTCATTATAAATATACTTCGCTTCTATTACCCTGCAACTACAACCCAATCTTTACATTTAAAAATTTTAAATATCACCATTCTCTTCAAGCAATAATTATTACATGCACAAGTGGACACAGTTTTATGAGGTAATTAGAATATACTAAAGTAATCTATACATTCATCAATAATCACTGATGGAGCACTATTGTGCAGCAATATTGGCTGGTACAAGTAGTCCAATACACCATCTGCTTTACATTCAAACTAGAATATTCACTATACATAACACTGTAGTTGTGGCGACACCACTACTAAAAGGAGAAGCAGCTGACCACCCTGAAAGAGAAGAGGAAGTTTCTAAGCATGGTTCCATCACTTATACATTTCATGCTTTGGGGATAGTATTCTGTACCTCAACCTTGACATTTTTGAACCAAGAAGGATATGAGACAATGTTTGAAATACCATTGTATGTTCTAAAATGGCTTTTCCCCACATCACTCACCTGCAGATATTTTAAACTGCAGTTCTAGCCCAATCCATTTTTTGAGCCACTCTTGGCCCCCCCAAATTGAGATCGTTATATTATCACCATGAAGACACAGTGGGGAGTGTGACTGTCCTCAGTTGCCAATGGCCCAGTGCTTGGGGTACTGGGAGTGAAACTCAGGCATCTGTTTATTTACCCAGCCACAGCCTTCACCTAAACACCATTGTATTCACTTTGGATTCCTATTCAGAATTTCATTACCATCCCCTGGGGGTTGGACCCCATCACCTCTATTTCTAGCCATGGATATGACCCTCTGCCAAAGGACCATCTGGAACCACAGTGCTGCCATCCACCTGATTGTCATTATGGCCTCTGCCTGGAACCCCCTGCTGTGTGCCCCCGCAGGCAGGGCTGGACACCCTCAGATATGGATATCGGCCTAAATCAAGCCTGAGATAATGACACGTCTTGGAGCATCAGGATGGATGCTGATAGCTCCTCAGGAGCAATCCAATGGCAATGCTAATATTTATTAAATACGGCCTCTGTGCCAGGCAGTGCTCTAAATACCTTGTGTACATTATTTCCCTTAATTTTATAATAACCCATGAGTCAGATACTATAATCATTACCATTTTTTTATACATAAGTAAATCTGACTAGGCATGCTTGGATAATTTACCCAAAAAAGTAGTGAGCCAGATTTGGGGCCTAAGTACAAGCTCTCAACATCCAGGCCATGCCGATTTGTGCATCTTCTGACCTGTGTGGTTTTGGCTTCAGCCTCACTCTTCCCCATGAGCTGGTGGCTGAGATTTTAGCATATCCAAATAGATATTTATTACCATTATAAAATTATTAAAGCAATAAAATGTATACAATACAAACAATATTTTAAAAGTTTAAATCATTTTATTTTATTTTAAAGATTTTATTTATTTATTTGACAGACAGAGATCACAATTAGGCAGAGAAGCAGGCAGAGAGAAAGAGAGGAGGAAGCAGGCTCCCCGCTGAGCAGAGAGCCAGATGCGGGGCTCGATCCCAGGACCCCAGGATCATGGCCTGAGCTGAAGGCAGAGGCTTTAACCCACTGAGCCACCCAGGCGTCCCTAAATCATTATTTAAAAAAAAAACACTTCAGTAGTATATGTTGTTCAGATAGCTAAGATTTACTCTTTTAAGTATTTAAATATTTTGAACTATTTTGGTTTGAAGTTTTCTATAATAATTCACAACCTTCCCTAAGTAAAAAGATGGAATCATGGACACAAGGCAGTATTTCCTGACTTACGAGTAAATGATTTAAATAGGTCTTGACTGAAGGGACATTTTGAGGGTAGGAAATCTTAGGTATTTACAGTGTGTTTGTTATTAGAGGTTGTCCTGACTGTTGTCCTGATTCTTGGTTTTATTCTAGAAACCGAGGTGTCACATTAAGCAGGAGAAGCATCAGTAGCTCTGCCAGTACGATGTGAGTAGCTTGAGGGGAATGTTCTATGTGTTTGGATGGGGCACAGGGTGTCTTTACTCTCTCTTCCTTTCCCCTCCATCTACCGATCCCTCCCTCCTAACATACTTACACACCCAGCCTTCTTGTGCAGAGGAAAGAATCTGATATGCATTAACAAATTAATCTTTAGGGTCGCAAATAACCATATTCAAGTAAACATTTTAAGTGGAAGATATGAATCGAATCAGAGAGGAGCATGGTCTCCTTTCATTTGATTCTTTGTGCATTGTGGATTTTTTTCCCTACAGTTTTCTTCCCCTTTTCTTTTATCGCATGATATCAGTGAGCTACAGTGAATCCTGTGGTATCTCTTACATTAGGCTACCCTCACCCTTTTGGTATCAAATAGAACAAAGGAGTGGAGGTTTCTTTGGACTGGGGCACTCAGTAGCCCCCTAGGCCTACATTTAGTTTAGTTAAGAAGCAATTGATGTCCTCAAGGGCCTACCTGGTGCAAGAGGATAGAAGTTTAACTTGAGTTTGGAGGCTAATATCCCAGTTAGTAATAATATATGATTGCCTTAAGTGTTCTTTTTTTACGCATCTTTTCTAATATATAAAGATGGATTGCAAAAGGAGATAAGCAGCATAGGATTCAAATTCTGGTCATCTTTCCACTTTGTAGAATAATAGATATCAAAAAATATTGTATTTAATACATGCCAGTGCCAAAGGCATACTACAGGCTCATGCACTAACAGGATGATCCCTGGAATCTTGATGGATTTTAAAAAATTAAAAGACCCAGCAGGCATGTGGCATGAAATTGACAGGAACATTGGAACATGAGAGTGAGCCACAGGGTCATTCTACTTGGGAAAATTTAAATCGAGTACAAGAAACATTAGCTAATAGAAAACCAAGTTTGTGATCCAAACTGATAAAACAAGAAGCAGCCAAAAAGAGGAACAGGAGACAGAGAGTTGGTGTGGATCTTGACTGTCAGGGAGTTTCAGTGGAGTCCGACAACATGAAGAGACAGCTGTGTTAGGGCTCAGAAGCAAAAAAAAAAAAAAAAAAAAAAAAAAAATTAATACTTTCTGAGCAGACTCAATTTCTGAATCTCATACTGCCGTGGAGATTGCAGGCTACCCCCTGCCACCCCAGCACCTCCCACAGTACCTTAAATCATGCCTTTCCTTCTCTGTTTGCCCATTTAGACATTCCTGGATGAGAAATGTGTCTATGTGTCTTCACTTTCTGTATTTCCAGCTTTATACTTCTGCCTGGAACAGGGTAGATACTCAGTGAGTCATTGATTGGAAAAGATACTGAGGGCGGAACAGTGTTGATCCCTTGTAGGCCAGTGGGAATGTTCCCCTTTTTAATTTCTCCCAGAGCACAAGTGGCACCGGAATCTGGGGCAGGATTAAAACTCTAGGCAGGGATAATGGTCCTCCCCATAAAGTTTCAGGGATCCAGAGAAACACACCTTCTCTCAAGGCAGAACGTGTACCATGGAGACACACAAGAAACAATGAGAAAACACCTATACTCTAGAACGGAAGGCAGTCTGGATTTCTAAAAGACAGAATTTAAGACTAAGCCCTCAACAATATTTGCTACATGAATAAAGGACTTAGTCACTGAAATGCTCAGAGGAGACATCAGCAGGCCACTGAAGGACAGGCAAGATTTGAAGAGACGGAGAGGAGGGTGTGAGGGAATGCTAGACAAGATCAGAGCCAAACTTGGTGATTCAGCACAGCACAGCATTTACTGTCAACGTCCTCCATGCCAAGAGCCATATTACCATATGGGCAACTTCAGTTCTGATGACTTTTCCAAAACTTCTCTATTCCCTTGTACTGATGTTCTATGCTAACTCTGTCCTCTAGGTACTGCGGAATGCCTTAAAAATAAGCCTGTCTTATTAAAAAGGCTGCTGCAGACTTTGGGGCTTTTATATCCTTGGATGGGGACCTAAATAAGGTATAAACTAATCATAAAGAAATATGACTTCTTTTCTCCCATTTTTTTAACCAAGAAAATATTATTGTTACTGTTGCACTTTTTGACAAACAGGGAGATTAAACTTGCCCCTGATAAGGAATCTGGAAGTAAATCTTCTGTGGCAGGCAATAAAGAAGAGTGTTTCTGGACATACCTCACTCAAACCTTTTCTCTCAGCGTTCCATCCAAACAGAGCATTCTCCATTGCGCCGAAAGTTGTCACTAATTCAGCAGAGCAGAGTAAGACTGCTCTCTGCTCTGGGTACTGTGGTGTTGGTGACACAGACGCTACGATCTTACAACAGGGTAGAAGCAGAACCTGACCAGCGCTCCAAACAACATGGGTCCTAAGAAAACACCTAGAGATAACTTGCCTAAGGTTTTGAACAACAAAAATGCCTTAATTCGTTAATGCCTTGGTATGACATGTGGAATGAAGAATCTGTTTTTAAAAAGGGAGACGGTTCTAATCTCCTGATCTAGGCACCCTTTCCTACAAATTTCCTTAACACATTTGGCTCTGAGAAGTTTGCAAACAAAGGCAAAGACAGACAAAGAACATATGCTAAATTGATCATTTTGTGTCTGAATATTCACTATTTGAGAGACAGGAAACTGTTCAATCTGATCTGGGGTATGATTATACTGTGGTCCAAATTGAAGTGTCTGTGGAAATGGATTGGGCGAGCTTCTCGGTTGTCAGTCATATCACTTATGCGGAGCACAGTGAGATGAGGGCACTCATGGGAAACAGTAGAAGTGGTTCTCTGCTACACCTAGACAGATGGGTGTTCCTCTCCTGTTAGGAGGAGGTCCTCACTGCCTCAGCAGCCACTGCAGACAGACAGTAGGAAGAGCAGGGAGAGCCCTCTCCAGCACTGCCGGCACCGTCATTAAGCCTCCCTTGGGGAGAGCTCCAGGGACGGTCCCGGAGCTCAGGGACGGTCCCGGAGCTTGCATTCAGGACCCACTGTTCTTCTCCGAGGCAATTGGCAAATGTCTTCAAGAACTGGGTTGGGGAGGGGGAGGCTTTGTGAGTAAATACTGAAATAGTGAAAGATTCCAGGAGCACTTTAAGACAAAGAAAGAAAACCAAAGTAAATATTTGCTGCAGCAGAGTGCTGTGCAGAAGAGGGGGCATTCTGGTGAGAAATGATGTTTCTGGAATTGATCACTTACCAAGAACAATTTAAGTCCTATCTATCAGTTTTAGGGAAGGTTGTGAGGACATAATTGGATTAACTCTCAGGGCACTGGATGCAAGAGTCCCTCTTTGCTCCTCCCTTCCCACTTGTTTCAGTCAGGGTTCTCCAGAAAACAAAAACAAAAACAAAAACAGAACCCATGAGGGTGAAGGAGAAAGAGAGAGAGAGAGAAAGGTATTAAGGAATGAACTCATGCTATTATGGGGACCAGCAAAGTTGAAGTCTGTAGGGCCAGCCAAAAGGCTGGAAACTCAGCAGCATTTCTATTTTATAATCTTGAGGCAGAATTCCTTCCTCTTCGGGAAACCTCAGTATTTTATTATTAAGGCATGCAACTGATTGGATGAGGTCCATACACTTTATCAAGGGTCATTACCTTTACTTAAAGTCAACTGATGTAAATGGTAATCACATCTGCAAAATACCTTCACAGCAATAGCTAGACTACTGTTTGGTGAACTGGTGGGGCATCATAGCCTAGCCATATTGACATGGAAAAGTAACCATCACAGCACCTTACGGGATTACACACACAAACACACACACATGCCCGTGTGTAATGCCTGTAAGTCCCTTAAAATATATTTCTGCTCTAAATGACGTCAGTTTTCCCATATTCATTCCATTCTTAACATTTTTATTATTTTCTTTTGTTAAATATTTACATTAGTGGTTCCCCATCTTTTATCATGGTATTTACTTTATAAAACTGGTGGGGGTCCTCAATCCATTTCCACTAACATTCTGAGGCTCCCATACTCTGAGCCCACCCAGCCTCTCAGTCTTACTGCCTGGCATCCCTCTAAAACAGGTCTTGGTCCATTTCTTGGTGGCCTCTGATGGAGACTCTTTCTTGCTTTGCTTTGGGGTCTCCCCACCTTGTTTTCAAACATTGGCATTTTCACCGTGGATTCTTTCCTTATTGGCTGAGTGCAGATTTGTTACTCTCAGAAGCTCTGATGAATGGTATACATGTCCTCTATGTGGTAAGCACTGGGATTGTTCATGTGTATAGTCATTTCCTCTTTTTTTTCCCTTTTTTTTGAGCAGTAAGTATCATGAAACTTGAGCAGCTTTCAATGTTTCAGTGTATCTCACTCAATGGCCAATGTATGGTTAGATTCAGGATGTGTTTTTTTTATTTGTTTGTTTGTTTGTTTGTTTGTTTATATTTTATTTAATTGTTTGACAGAGTGAGAAAGATTACAAGTAGGTAGAGCAGCAGGCAGAGAGAAAGGGGGAAGCAGCTTCCCCGCTGAGCGGAGAGCCTGATGTGGGGCTCAATCCCAGGATCCTGAGATTATGACCTGAGCCACCCAGGTGCCCCTCAGGATATGTTTTTAGAATAAAAAGAAGTGGGGAAGAAAGGAAGGAAGGAAGAAAGGGAGGGAGGAATGGAGGGAGGGAAGGAAGGAAAAGAAAAGCTAAATTGATAACTAAATGGTAAGAAAATACAAAACCATGGAATTTCAGAATTTTTTAAATGAGAAGATCTTTAGTCATCATCTAGGTTTGTTCTGTCTTTTAATAAGGAAGGAAAATAAGACCCAGAGATCAAATGACTTATCTAGAAAGAAGATAAGTGACTTGGGTAAAGTTAGCAGAAGTAGAATATACCTAACTCACAGTGCTTGCTAAGACACCGTACTGCCAACATACAGAAAACTAACACCCATGGTCCATCAGTTACTTTCTCTAGAAACGCTGCAGTAACCCTGCAGACATTTCATCCTTCCCCTCGCCATCACAGGGTATGGCAGTATAGTCTTAGAGCTGTTCTCAAATGCTCTGCTTCTCCTTTTCAAAAAGAGAAGGACTGCCTTCTGTGACCCCTGTGAATTTGGGCCAAGTAAGGTGCCTTGCTTCAGCCAGTATAATGCAGGAGAAAGTGGCATACCAGAAACCACTTTGGTGCTTCTCCTCCCTCCACAAGAGCACCCCTCAGTGTTTCAGACAATGGAGGCTCTGTAAGTCTGACTTTGAGTAAGTGAAGTTTCAATTTGATTCATGTTTTCATTTGATTTATAGGATTTGTTTTAGTGTTTCTTTCCACACAGCTCTGTGTTAGTAGGGGCTAGAGCTCAAGAGTGAGGCATGGGTAGTTAGTTCTTACCAAATATTTGTGAATTCTCTGACACTTCCTTGTCTCCTTATGATTAGATGCAGCCAGGTGACTGGCTCTAGTTAAGGGACTGTGAGTGAAAAGTAATAAATCTCCCGTCAAGGCAAAAAAATTTAATTGTTGGTAGGCAACCCTGCAGCCTCTCTTCCCCTTTGGTGTGACTGTGGGCACTGTGTGTTGGGTTGGCAGAAAAAAAAAGATGGAAGCGGCCTGGGTTGCTAAGTTACCACTTGGAAGATAGCTGCCTTGTGGAGCTGTTGGGCTTATGTCAGATTTACATGAGCAAGAAATAAATCGTTATGTGCTAAGTCACGGAGATCTGGAATCATTTGTTACTGTGGCATATGCTTATCCCATCCTTACCCCAAAATGAAGCATGGGGTGCGTGTGTAATAGTTGGGGTGCATATTGGGTACCATAGGAATAATGCACAACTGAAGTAAAATGAGGTCCCTGATCCCTCAGCAAAGTGAGTTTTCTTTCTTTTTTGTTCTTTTCTTTTTAATTTAGGATGGAAAGATACCAAGAAAAATCTTCATCTGCTTTGCTATTTTTCCTAGGGCTGGTCTCGAATACCAACCTAACGGAACCATCTTTTCTCCCTGGACAATTTGCACTTCAGAAAAGCATTTGGAACTAAGTTTTCATAAGGTAGAAAGTAATTTAATGTTGAAAAGGTAGAGCCAACCATACATGAATAAATGCATATCCATTGCATATTAATAATGCAGTATAATAATCTACCCTTCTCACTTTTAGAAGACTCCTCTGAGCCTTTCCCAATGTTAAGGCGGCTCTGAGCTCCAGGCCAATTCTGACTTTTTTCTCCTTGTTTCTACGATGTGTTCAGGAGAGTTGCAAGCAGACCCCAGGAAATCCATTTGAAATGGAACACTGACTAAGTTCACTTAGACCAGAGAGTGAGGAACCAAAATGTGTGTAGCCATGTCATATCTGAAATAATTGAATGAAAAATGGCCGTTTATTCTAGATGAGGAAGAGCTTAGAAAGAGCATGATTACTGATTTTATTTTAGAGGGTGGCATGGATATGATTGTAACAGAGAAACTACAAAACAATGTGGGCTTATTGTTTGCTTTGGAGCAGGAGCAACTTGTATATTGGCAGAGATTAAAGTAAAGGAGAAATCACTGTCTCTCAGAGCTAATGTAAAAGGAATTTCTATATTTGAAACTATGTGTTTGGTTTAATGAAAGAGTTACCCTCTACTCTTGACAACATCTATTCATTATTCATTCAACATACATGCATATATGATCAGTATTGGGTTCAGTGATGTGTTTATAAAGATCAAGGGAGTTTTAGTCCCTGACTTCAAATAGCTCAGATAACTTGTATTCTGGGAAGGGAAACAAACAGATGACCAAAAATTTTATGTTGGAGGGAGAGACAATGTAGAGTGGCAACTAAAGAGAGAAACATTAATTCTCCTAGAGGTCGCTGGAAGTTGTCTTTGAGAAGGTCACACTCAGGCTGGGACTTCTAAGAAAGACAAGATCAAGAACGGACCATTATAGGAAAAGGAAACAGAGTATGCAATGGTATTGAATATGAAAAATATGTGTTCTATGTGTTCTAATTAAGGAAATGTAAGAAATGCAATGCATCTAGAGCCTTCTCATAGTGTAAGAGGAATTGGGGACAGTAGAGAAGCCAGGAGGTGGAAGCTTTGAGTTTGGGGGATTTTTATAATATAGGCAGTGGGGTGCCATAGGAAGATCTGAAACCCTTGAGGAACTTAATCAATGTTGTATAATCTCATCCATTCCTAAAGTTCCATGACACCAAGGAATAATGGTTTGCTACTTCCTTTTTTACTTCCACAGTCCATGCTATACACTTCTCTTTTTCCTGCCATAATTGCCCTTATTTTTAATTTTGAGGACTTTCTTTTTGCTCCATTTTTAGTTTTCTACCAACACGTAAGTGTCCTTAGTACAAGAATTGTGTCTTTTTTGTCTTGATATTTCTTATGGTGCCTAACATATACGTTTGCCTGTAATAGATGCTCAACAAAAGGTTATTGCTACAGTTCCATGATTTAAGCCTTATGGAGATCTCTTTATGCCATGGAGAGGATGCCAGAAAAAAAGTATAAGACTCTCATAGCAAAGTCTGAAGGCATAGCAGGTATTCAATGAGCATACAATTTAGGTTGGAATATCTGAGATCAATACCAAGCCATGTCACTTATCAGCTGAAGTTAATAACAAATCTGAGACTGGAGTTCTTCATGTGTAAAATGGGTACGATAGCTGCAATATTTATCACACAAGGCTTTTGTGAACATGATATAAGTGAAAGTGTTGCTGAAATTATGAAATAGCATAAAACTCCCAGCAAAGTTGATGGTGACAGTGATGTCAATGGTGAAAATAATGAAAATTTTTATGGTAGCCAGTCATACAGAAATATTCTATACTCTTCTAATTCAGGTAAGAGCACTTGAGAAAAAAGTACATCTTTCTTTATCATGTTAATCCAAGAGATATTTACTATGTAAATAATTTAGCAAGTGGTGTTCCCATCCAACACAGCTTCCATTTGGAAAGTTGTATTGCATATCAAAGAAAATGGAACGGGAAGTCAGAATTGTGGGATGCTTGTTCTGACTCCATCACTAACCACCTTTCTGGCTTTCACAGCCATGAAATGGCTAGTCATACAATTTTGGCCTCCTCCACTGGTGGATTAAATTGCTGGTCAAATGAAAGGATGTCAAAATGCACCACCACATTTACACAAAGAGTATGCATTCCTAGAAATAGAACACTGTGTGTTGCAATATGAAACTCATTTGGTGATTTCTATGGGCATACATAGCCAAGCATGGTGAGGCTGGGGACTTCACAGTGATGGCCATCAACTACATCACCTACAGCCACCTACTCTATCCCACACTTGTTCACACAGGAGCTTTATGCATAGAAATGGTTTTCCCAATCACCAGGATTGTAAGAGCAAGGTTATTGCAGCTGCACGGGCACATAAAAAAAGACAGGAAATGAAATGTCAACAGCAAGTGTAATACCTTTCTAATATATGTCCTTCACTTATTGAGACAGTTACCGGGATGTTCTTGAAAGAAGAATGATTTGTTTATAAACCAGGTACATTATTTCAGCTCTTTAGAGAAGGAAAAAAAAAAATGTCTTCATCATATTTTTCTCTATCCACATCATCGAACACAATATTTTCTACATTTCCTTGAATATGCGTTCATTTATTAATTTACTAACAACTAATTCCTGGAAACCTACTATGTGTACTGAGAATACTACTGAGTAGTACTGAGAATATTGAGGCTAAACAAGTTGTCCTTGTTCTCAAGCACCTTTCCGTTTAGTAGGGAAAGTCAGTCACGCAAACAAATCAGAGCAATAAAACATTATAGTTGTTATGATAGAAGTATATGCAGCATGCACAGGGAGACACAAAAGGGAATGTTTAATTCTGCCTGGGGAGAAAGAAAAGACTTTATGAAGGAGGTGGTGTTTGATGTGGTTCTTAAAATATGAGCGATTTTACTGGTAGACAACAGAGAGAATAGCTTCCTTAACAAAAGACAATGGGGGAACTAAAAGAAACTCAGTGCAGAATGGGTCAGAGGAGGAGATGTTCAGCTTCCTGACAGAGTGTGCAAGGGTGGATCATGGAGGATGTATAGAGTCAGATGGAGGAGGTTAGACTTCATCGTGTGAGAAATGAGAACACTGGTGGAGATGTTAAGGCAGGGAGTGACACGAGCCCCTTTTCATTTTAGAAAGGGACTGTGATGGTTGGTGAAATAAGAAGTGGGAGTAGGCAGTAGGACACCAGGGAGGAGACTCTTGCCATGGTCCACATAAGTGAGGATAGCCTCCTGGTCCAAGACAGGATGAGCCAAGTGAGGGAACATGCTCTGCTAAGTTATTCCCACTCTCTTTCCTACATCCCCAGCCTCTGCCCTGCTCCTGACCTATCAGCATTAAAAGATGCTTCAGAACCCCTCATCTTAAAAGCAAAACAAACTTTCAGGTACCTACACCATTCCATCTCTTCACTGCTAGACTACTTCAAAGTGGTATCTTTTCCCAGTGCTCTCACCTACAATTGACCCCCCTACTCCATTGCAGAAGTCGTTTGGCTTCTGGGAGGTAATATAACAGTAGTTAAGGGCTCAGGGTCTTTATTAAAAAGCTCAGGTATGGTTCCTGGCTCTGCCATGTCTAACTTTACAAGTTGGGGTAACTTATTTTATTTCTCTGTGCTTCAATTAACCCATCTGTAAAAAGTGTTTGATAATAACACCTCTTTAGAGGATTGTTGTGATTATCAGACATGCGGATACATTGAAAGTTTTTAGAACAGTGCTGGACATCTAGCAATTGCTTAATAAATGCTTGCCAGTTTGGGGACTCATCCCCAAGAAGGGCAATCAACAGTATAAATTTGTGCATTTCCCAAAAAGGGGGCTAGGATGAGCTACTCTTGTCTTTAAAAGTTTCATATAAGAAATAGCACTACACTAAGACTTTTAATAATAGGAAGCTATTCAGAGAGACTGCAAAACAAAGGCCTATGTACCAAACCAGTCTCTACTATTGCTTATATAAATATATATAGAATATTACCTATAACTATATCACTGTGCTAGACCCTCTGGAAAATGGAAAGATAGCTAGGATACAGAGTTTGCTGTTCACGGAACATAGCTCATCCAGGAGGATAAATCATATTAAAAATAATTTTGAAATAGGGGCACCTGGGTGGCTCAGTCAGTTAAGAGTCCGACTCTTGGTTTCATCTCAGGTCATGATCTCAGGGAGTCTGCTTGAGGATTCTCTGTCTGCCTCTGCCCCTCCACCCCATATAAATAAATAAATCTTTTAAAAAATGATTTTAAAATAATTTCAGAAGGTGTAGGTAGAAGCATAGCCATAGTCAACTGTCTAGATATGGGACACAACAATCAGCAGTATACACTGCAGTGATCCACCTCTGAGCCTGTTGTTGAGTGTTGACAAATCTCAGTCTCCCAGACTATAGACATATTTCCTGGTGTGTAGTCGGAAAAGACTGTCTTAGTTAATGCAGTCATTAGATACGGTTCTTGTCCCACTTCATTCCATCATCAGATTTTGCAGACTGAGAGACTCATTCTGTATTGACAAAGGGTCTACCCTCCTTTAGGGCGTGTATGTCTTTCTAGCTGGTGTTACAAAATTTGCATAGTCATCATTATCAGAACAGAAATAGGGTCACACATGACAGTCTTTTCTAACGGCTGGGAGGCAACATTTCCTAATGCTTAAGGGCATGGAAAGTCAGCAACAGGAAGCTCATATTCAAACCCTTAGTGTGGGATCAAAGGAAAGACCCTTCACCTTCTTGTGCCCTAATTTCATTATATATAGAGTAGAGATAACAATAGTATCTGCCTCATAGAGTTGCTGTGAGACCTCTAGTATGTGGCAAAAATTAACTTCTGTCATTATTATGATTCTTATCAGGTAAAGATGGTGAGATCTTCATCTGCAGTGCATGGATAACTGGGTCAAAGCTGTTTATGAAAACCTCATGCATACCCTCTGCCCAACCACTTCAAGCCAAGTATCACCAAGACTGCATATGAGAACTTGACCTGGACTTTCCTAAACAGTTAGGTAGGTTTTTATCTAAACATTGTGATTTTCATGCACTTAGATGTAAAAGGAAGTGGTCTATATTAAATGCTGCTCAAAGCATTTTTTCATGATTCTTTTAAAAAACACACACACGCTCTCCATGACATTAAATTACTTAAAATCCACATACAAAAGTAGTGACCTTTCTCCCATAAATAAATAAAAAAATCCCAGCATGGAAATGCATTAGCTAAAATAAGTGTTTGATCCTTTCAACCAAAGCCCATTTCCTTCTTCCATCCAGAAAGCCTTGAAGTGTATTACACTACTTGCAGATTTCTATGTAAGCAGGGGATAAATAGTCCGCTTCTGTAATTAATAACTATTAAAGCTGTTTGACTGATCATATCTTTGGGCTTCTGAAATCTCTTCTGTGCAGGTGTGCATTAATGGAATCCATTAAATTCATATATTTCAACAGATAGTAATTTACGATCTTTTATAAGATCTGTCAGGAGCCACAGCAAGAGATACAGGACTGTCTCAGGGCATTACAGAACAAACCAGGCTCCCTCTCTCAGAAACGACTTTCCATTGCCTACTAAATATGAATGTCAATGCACTGGGCACTCACATTAGGTGCCTTCTATGCCATTCGCTGTCTGGAAATATGCAGAATAAGCTTTTTATCACTGGTGAAGCCCTAAACAGGGCTGAACAATTTTCAGAGGCTGAAGGAAGAGTGTGTGGGAGTTCTAACCACTTTATATTTGCCATAAAAAGGGAGAAATTGAGAATATAGCAGAGCTCTGGAAAAGTAATGGGTTTTCCTAGGGGTGAGTCACCCTTGAAAAGCCAAATGGTTTGCAAGCTCCCTTAATGGGGTAGCCTCCCCATTCTGACTAACTTTCCAAGGGAAATCAAAGTCAGACTTGGCTTCTATTGGGTCCCACCATCTGGTTCGGCCCAAAGAGAAGCTCTGTCCTCTCAGAGATGGGATATTCTTTCAGCAGGGCTGGGTTTCTGAGTAAGTGTAGTAATCAGCTACATTCCTGGTGGGCAGGGTTTGAGAGTGGCAGAGCTTTGTTTACAACGTGAAATTCTACTCGAGAAGTTTTCATAATTAATTGAAAGCTGAAAACAAGCCTCTGAAAACCAGCAAAGATATGTAATTATCAAGTAGCCTCAGAGGGTATGGTTAGTGGACAGCCACCTTAGAGCTGAGGATGGGGGATTGAGAAGGTCGCTCTGCGCCACAAAGGGTAGAATGACAGGATCAAGTTAGGAAAGTGAGAAGAACAACAGCCTTAAAAGGTCCCTTTCATACTTTTATGAATGCAGTGAAACTGTGTTCTGGTGGTTTGGCAAGAGGGGAGAGGCTTGAGTTGAGGTCAAAATCCATAAGATTGCAATGAACCTTTCCTATTTATGAAATGCTTTTATTACTCAAAGAATTCTGTGAACCAATGAAATGAGACTGGCAGTCCCTATTTTAAAACATGTGGCTGAGCCCCATCCCTATTCAAATCGTTGGTTTTTAAAAAATTTTATTTTATTTATTTATTTGAAGGATAGAGATCATAAGTATGCAAAGAGGCAGACAGAGACAGAGAGGAGGAAGCAGGCTCCCTGCTGAGCAGAGAGCCCAATGTGGGGCTCGATCCAAGGACCCTGAGATCACGACCTGAGCCAAAGGCAGAGGTTTAACACACTGAGGCACCCAGGCACCCCCTATCCCTATTCAAAAGTTAGCTTGTGTCCTCCAGGATGCAATGGTGGTAACTAGAATTTGCCATTTTCTGAAGATTTCTGAGAAGATACACACAGAGGCATATGCTTTCAGGATTTACCTAACAAATCAGCGGCCTCACAGCCACTGCCTTGAAACTAAATCCAGTGTGAGAGTGTGAGTGCAGACGACTGTTACCATGTTACCAAATTTTGTTTGCTTCTTTGTTCAAGATTTTTTTTTAAGTTGGCTCCATATCTAGAGTGGAGCCCAATGTGGGGCTTGAGCTCACCATCCCGAGATCAAGACCTGAGTTGAGATCAAGAGTTGGACACATAACCGAATGAGCTATCCAGGCACCCCCCAAATTCTTTTTTTTTTTTTTAGTTTTTTTAAATTTATTTGACTGAGAGAGATAGAGATCACAAGTAGGCAGAGAGGCAGATGGAGAGAGAGAAGGAAGCAGACTCCTTGCCGATCAGAGAGCCCGATGTGGGGCTCGATCCCAGGACCCCGGGATCATGACCTGAGCCGAAGGCAGCGGCTTAACCCACTGAGCCACCCAGGCGCCCCAAAATTCTCTGTTTTTATACACCAACCTACCATAGAATTCTGAAGATAATCCACCCCCATTTTAAAAAAATATTTTATTTATTTATTTGACAGAGAGAACACAAGCAGAGGCAGTGGCAGAGGAAGAGGGAGAAGCAGGCTCCTCGCTGAGCAGGGAGCCCAATGCAGGGCTCGATCCCAAGACCCTGGGATCATGAGCTGAGCTGAAAGCAGATGCATAACCAACTGAGCCAGCCAGTTGCCCCTCTACCTCCATCTTTAAACGTGGGACTATAAAATATAACTGTGGCATAAATATGAAATAAAACTATGATATAAATCTAAATAAACTAATATATGCTGGCTATGTTATAACTTGAATTTCTTTAACTTCCTGATTTCATTCAAATACTTTGAGAGATATTATGGACAAGATTAATAAGTGTTAATTACTTATATTAATGATTCAGGTTAAATCTTTCAAACAATAATTTGTCAAATAAATATTCCAAGATGCACGTTAAGTACTAAGTTTACAAGGAAAAGTAAAACATGGTCCCTGGTCTCGAAAAACTTACCATTTAGCAAGAAAGCCCAAGAGCCAATAACTACAAGACAACATGCCAACACAAATGAAGGTGCATAAACTGGTGCTATGGGGCTTTAAGGCAGTGACCGATCTTAACAAGGATGGGGTTGGGGCTTCCAAGTCCTGAGGACATTTGATCTGAGTATGAAAGAGATCTTTCATTCACTCAACATGTATTCATTAAGTGTCAATTATGTTCAGATGCTAAGTGAATGGAATTGAATTTTGTAAAAAGAGAGAGGGAAGGTCAAAGCGGGAAGACTGTATCCAATCTGGACCTGACAAATTGACAGTGAAAGAGAAGGGAATTAATATTTGCTGCACACATATTGTTTTCCAGGTATTTGATCCTCCCAGCAGGTCAATTTTTAGCCCTTGTATTCCCACATTACAGATGAGAAACCTGAGTTTCAGAGAGGCTAATCTGCTTGTGCAGGTTCATAGAGCTAGTGTGAAGCAGAGCTGGAGTGTCAGTGTAGCTCCTTCCAGAGCCATGGTCTTCCCATCCCCATGACAGCTGCTTTCTTGTACAGGCTTAGAAACAATAAAATGAGATGAAGAGAAAGTGAGAAATGGAACCAGAATCAATGTGCTTTTGGTAACTGAGATATTTTGTGCTTTAGCTGGAGATGGAAGCCTTGGAAGCAGTAGAACATAATGAGAAAAACATTAACTGGGTTCATATCCTGACCCTACACTGACTAGCTCTGTTGTCATTGATTCTGAGTCTAATCAGACCTGGAATGAGGATAATAATATTCATTGCTAATATGTAGTGAAGTCTAGGGTTGAAGTAAATATAATACATTGTAGTCGTATGGGTAGTATTATTTCAACTCCCCCTCTGCTCACCCTAGGAAAGGCAATTTCTTAATGTCTTGGAGCAGAGAATTTCACTAGAAGAAAGACTTGATATGCAGCAAACAAAAAGGAGTTCTTTGTATTTATGTAGGCAATGAATGATTATTGCCTATGTATATCATTGACCAAATTCCATATGCAAAGAATTAATAGCGCTGGCTTTGGTTCCTATGTGGACTTTCTTGCTTTTTCTCCTGTATCTTTATATGACTTTGTTCGGGACATCGTGACTGCATTCTAAGTCCAAAAGGTCCATCCATATCCATCCATCACCTACTTATAGAATGCTTACTGGTCTTGGCTTTGAGATGTCTCCATAGACTATGCTCATATTACTTTCATGATATTAATGTTAACTACCTCCCATTTCACTGAGACCACTGTTTCTCATTATTCTGGTGAATGTTTATTTGACTTGAGCCTGCTTTAGGAGGTTTCATTTACTCCCAATTCACTGGTCTCACAGAGCTTAAATGAGTCTATCCAATGACCTTGGCCACAGTTGAGAGCATCTGCTAGATCTGCAGGAGCAATAATCAGAAGTGTTTTCTGACACTGAGCATGTCATACATAGTATGACTATATTGGAGCATTGAGACAATTATCTTAGGACGAGGCTGGTAAAATAAAGGAAGAAAAAGAAGCTCTTTAAATTTTTGGGTAGCTGTGTACCATCAGATGAGGTATCCACTTTTTCATAACCCATGGGTAGATAAATGGTGAGTCTTAAGGACAGTGGGCACATGAACGCTCCTGAGATATAATCAAAAATACAACTTTACATAGAACTTCTTTAAGGTAAGGCTAGAAAGTAGAGTAAAAATGAACTGAGCAGTATTTCTATAAGATTGGCTCAAGTTGAAAAGCTGGTAGAATCAAAACCAAAAGAGTAGAACCAACCAATCGGAGAATTTTTTTGAGTGAGATATAATCTCTTAGGTGATGGTTAAGCCCAGACTGGACATGGCAGGAGCAAACGCACTCTAAGGAACAATTTTGGAGGTAGGAACAAGTTGGCCTTATTGCCTTAATGGATCATCCCTTTCTCTATCTACTGTGATATGAGAGCTGATGAGATCCTGCCCGAGGCAGCGGGGCTGTCTCAACACAGATTGCCTCTCCATCCATAGGGGTAAACACTTTACTGGGAGATTTAAAGTGAAATTTAGAATTACAGGGAAGTACCTAGGAAACGAATATTTTTTTCTTCAGTGAACTCTTAAGAGGGCTTGTCAGTAAAGTTCAAGCAAGCAGGTGTGCTGAAAATTGCTTTAAAACCAAAGAGACAGTAGGAGGCATGCATATGCCAGAAATCATAGCCCCCGTGAGAGAGACAAGCCCATTTTTCAGCAGGAGCAGCTGTTGGTGCATCTGCAGACAGGTTGTTGTCAGGAGTGTTGAGCAGAGAAATTTCAGGAGAAAGGCGCTCATGAAGGGGGAAGAGGCGCGAGGTCTCTAGTGAGACTTTAGATTGGAGTTTGTTAAATCCTGAGCAATAAAAATTGCAGTTCACTCTAATGAAACTTCCTGGGAAGACTATTAGTATTAAACAGGGTGACTCTCCCCCCAGAAATAATGCTAAATCACAGTCACAAATAATTCCAAGTCCAGTTCTGCAAAAGGCAGAACATGATTGCACTTTTTAAATTAAATTCACTCTTATTGCTTTGGTGGCGGCCGTTTTCTGAAATTAATAGGAATTGCACACATGAGCCAAAGGGCCAAGGGTGGCCCTGCTGCATAGAGGGCATGAAGGTACGGGTGACAAGGATGGGTGGGCAGGCAGGGCAGTGGCCATGATATTTTATTAGGCATTTACTTCAAGGGAGTAGATAGATTAAAACGGCTTTAAAGTTCTAGAATCACAATTCCACAAAATCGTTGTTGATTTTAAGGCTCAAAATAATACTTTGTGTTATATGAAAATAAACTGTTTCTTTTAATATCTCTGTGAGCGTCATGTGGACCAAAACTATTCTCTTTATATGGCCCATAGTTGGTAGCAAATTGCTATCCATCTGGTAGGCATTCACTCCTTATTTTTTAATACTTTTCCTTTTTCTTTTTGAGAGAGAGAGAAAATGCATGCATGTGAGTGGGGATTGAGTGGAGGAGGGGAGAGACAGAGGGAGAGGGAGAGAATCTTTTTTTTTTTTTTTTTTTTTAAGATTTTTATTCACTTCTTTGAGAGAGAGAGAGAGTACAAGTGAGGGGCAAGACAGAGGAAGAAGCAGAATCCCGCTGAGCAGGGGACCTGACACAGGGCTCAATTCTGGGACCTGGGATCATGACCTGAGCCGGAAAGCAGACACTTAACCAATTGAGCCACCCAGGTGCCCCTGGAGAGAGAATTTTAAGCAGGCCCCATGGTTAGCACAGAGCCCAAGGTAGGGCTTGTTCTCACAAACCTGAGATCATGACCTGAGCTGAAATCAAGAGTTTGACACCTAATCAACTAAGCCACCCAGGTGCCCTTCACTCTTTACTTTTTAAATTACATGGTAATATTAAAAATAAGTCTTGGACATGAACAGACATTTTCCCAAAGAACACATACAAATGACCAACAGACACATGAAAAAATGTTCAACATTACTCGGCATCAGGGAAATACAAATCAAAACCACAATGAGATACCACCTCACACCAGTCAGAATGGCTAAAATTAACAAGTCAGGAAATGACAGATGCTGGCAAAGATTGAAAGAAAGGGGAATCCTCTTACACTGTTGGTGGGAATGCAAGCTGGTGAAGCGACTCTGTAAAACAGTATAGAGGTTCCTCAAAAAGTTGAAAATAGAGCTACCCTACAACCCAGCAATTGCACTTCTAGGTATTTACCCTAAAGATACAAATGTAGCGATCCAAAGGGGCACCTGCACTCCAATATTTATAGCAGCAATGTCCATAAGAGCCAAACTGTGGAAAAAGCCGAGATGTCCATCGGCAGATGAATGGATAAAAAGATGAGGTATACACACACACACACACACACACACACACACACACTGGAATACTACTCATACATAAAAAAAAAGGAATCTTGCCATTTGCAAAAATGTGGATGAAACGGAAGGATATTATGCTAAGTGAAATGAGTCAATCAGAGAAAGAATTATCATATGATCTCACTCATACGTGGAATTTAAGAGATAAAACAGAGGATCATAGGGGAAGAGAGGAAAAAATAAAACAAGATGAAACCAGAGAGGGAGATAAACCATAAGAGACTCATAATCATAGGAAACAAACTGAGGGTTGCTAGAGGGGAGTGGGGTGGGGGGTAACTGGGTGATGGACACTGGGGAGTGTATGTGATGTAATGAACACTGAGTATTATATAAGACTGATGAATCACTGAACTCTGCCTCTGAAACTAATACTACTATATGTTATTTAATTGAATTTAAATTAAAAATTAATAAAAAAGAAAAAATAAACCTTTGAGACTCCAATTCATTAATAGTAATCATCTTTATTCCACAAAACTCAGTATAAATCATTTATTAAAACTCAATAAGCAAATTATTTATTTATGAGTTTAGGAAATATTGGTTGGGCCTTCTCACTCAAAAATAACCGGGTGGTTATTCTTCTGATACAGAGATGAAAAAGCACATGGCTCCTACTCTCAAGGAGCTCCCTTTAGAATGAGTGAAAGAGATAACAAAATAATCACAATACGGAGGACTAAGTGCTGAAGAATCTGTATTTACCAACATGACAAGGAGTCTAGATCTCAGCCTAGGGATTAAGGTTAAGACACATTGTTAGGAGGAGGAGATGCTGGTTTGGGGAAATGAATGAAGACCAGCCAAGTGTTCAGGGTTAGGTAGGGTTGTAAACAGCAGCAACGTGAGCACAAGAACAGAGCGGAGAAAGAACGGGACAATTAGGGAACAAATACAGATCAGGAGAACCAAAGGGAGAGAAAAGTGGAAAATCCTGACCTGAGAGAAGCCTGAAGAAACAAGTTGGGGCCAGAGGCTGAAGTAGGTCCTGTTAAGGTGCATGAAAGTAATTAAAATCCACTAGAATTTGCAGAACTGTGATATGAATAGATTCACACTTTAGACAGGCATTTTGGTGGCACTGTGGAAGATGGACTGGAGTGAAATGAAGCTGGAGTCATTCAGGTTATTTAGGAAATTATTACGATAGTCCTGATGATCTAAGGCTGCAGCATGGTAGAGAGCAGGGTTGGTGATCTGAGGCAGTTGGGAAATAATGTTATAAGACATAAGGATGAGAGTCACATTTGATATAAAACTTGTTGCCCTAACTAGGGGATGAGGGAACCAATCCCATAGAGAAAAACAGACTCCAGTCCAGATGACAAGTGAGTCCATGCCTACCTTACCTCTATCCCTTTAATACTATACAAGTGTTTACTGCAGGGGATAGCCTTGGAACACAGCTACTTACAAGGGTTCTCAAAGATAAGACTAAAGAGATTGAGAACAAGCAATATTCAAAGCATAGTGGCTATTTTATCTTAATTGAAAAACTTTCAAGTTCAAGTTTAAAAAATTGAAAGTTTCAAAAAAAACTTTTTTGGGGGGAGGGTCTTGTCTCCATTTTGTCATTGTAATATAGTCATAACATTACCACCCAAGTTACAGGATACATACTTAAAATTAAAGTATATAGATTGATATTTTTTGATGTGCTTCAAAGAATGTTTTCTGGACTCATCCTTCCCCTTTCCACAAACAGATCCTATCACTCTCAAAGTATTTATATGGGATCTACAAAAAAGAATCCACCCCTGGACAGATAGTACTAAAAATGACAAATACTAAAATTTAGAAACACTTGGTGGGGGGGAGGGATATGTATTACAAAGGGATAGCAATTGGACTGAAAGAAGACCTTGTCATCACCCCTGGGAGATGTCACTAAAGAATGCAGGTCATAATACCAAACTGATTGATGAATAACTCATCAGTCTAGAATTTTATGCCCAGCATAATGGAAGAGTGAACAAAACAGCTATATTTTCTCTAACATAAATGCTGAGTTAACTACCCACAGATCTTCATGGAAAGCTCAAGTAAAGAACAAACTTTAGCAAGGGTTGAAGTAGGATCTGAGAAAAATGGCAAATATCGAAACCGATAAGATATATTAGTAAATCATTTAATTATGATGTAAAAAATAAGTAATGATTACTTTGTGTCTTTTAAAAGCAACATTAAAATTCTGAATAATAAATAATAAGAATGTTTGGGAGGAGACTTTCAGTCCATGATTAAAATAAAAAAATTCATTGTCACATTCTGAAAGAAATCAATGAATAATTTGACTTTAAAAAAGGATTATGATATTTATGCAGAGGTATATGATTAAACAATTGAAAAAGCAGAAATAAAATGTGGCACTTCCAAACCAAAAGAGGAAAGAAAAACAATATAAAGAAAGAAAATTCTGATAATCAAACAAAAACTGGGAGGAGAATAAAAAGGTGACAAAGAAACATATTATAAGCACAGAAAACACTAAGTATGGCAGAATTAAGATCAAATATATCAACAAATGTAAGAATTATAATTCTTATTAATATGGAAAATGTAATAAATATTCTTAAAATCCATTATGTTACTTATAAAAGATACATTCAAATAAAGTGACACAGCATGATTAAAAAATGAGAGAAAGAGAGAAAGAAAGAGATAATATGGAAGGCAAAAATAAACAAAGAAATGCTTTATGATATAATGATATTAAACTCATACAATATTACATCATGCAACAGAGTATCTAATGAAGAGTAGTATAGCGATATTCCCTAACAATATAGAACAATAAGCTTGTATATTCTGAAAATCTAACATAACTAGGAAAATCAAAATAAGTCATACTGAAGATTTTAATATATATCAGACCAAGCAGACAGAGAATGTTGAAATCGAAATGATTAGAATAAATATATTAAGAAGTTTGAATATATCTTACTAAGTCTATGTCTATTTCTACTTCTTTTGTAACTAAGTATAAGCTTCTATGCTTAAAAATAGACTGTTTTTTAATATACATGGGACAGCTACATTTTAAAAACATATGTTCTAGTGAAAAAAAAGTAGTCTCCACATATTTTTTTGTCTCCACATATTTTAAAGAATCAATGTCATATCAGCCATATTTCCTAACAGCATTTCAATAAATGCATCAACAATATAAAATTAAATAATAAGGGGAGTTTGCACTTTTTTTGAAGTATACGTAATTATATTAGTCCTTGAGTACAAGTAAAATAGAAATAAAATAATATATAGAAGTGACTAGCAAATAAACTATAAAACATCAAACTTTATGACATAAAATGGTATTTAAATTAAAATTTAAATAGAAATATGTGGCTCTAAATTATCTGTTTAGAAAATAATCATTGGTATAAGAAATAAAAAATATTGTTAGAAAAATAGACTGATAAATTACGAGTAAACTTTCAGCTGATAACACCAGAAAAATATCATAATTAACACAAACACTGGTAAGAGGGAGGAAAAAAATAACAATTAAAGCACGTACTAATGAAATAGAAAGCAAAACCAACACAAAAGTGTAATAATTAATAAAATTAATAGCTTTCTAAAATAGATTAACAAAAAAAAGTTTGAAAAACTCTGATGAGACGAAGAAATAACAGTAACTCAGCTAAACAATACTCTGAACAAAAAAGAGATATAACTGTACAAATGATATTAATGTTTAAAATAACTTAGGTTAACACTGCAAACAATTCAATGCCAATAAATTTGGAGATAAAAAGTAAATGAATAATCTGACAAAAATATGTAAACTGCAAGTGTGTTGCAAGAACCATGTATATTGCAGAAACTGAGATAATAGTCAAAAATTTGCTTTTCCTCATCATTTCGAGATAGATTAGAGGAATATGTAATCCCTGTCTTTGAGAAGGGAAGAAAAATACCAAATTTATTTTATAAGGCTAGGATAACATTTATTAAACTAAGTGAAAGCAATGCAAGAAAATAGAATGATTAGTCAATATCACTTATGAACACAAAAGTAAAATTTTAAAAAATCTTTGAAACCATATTTGGCATGACAAAAAAATGAATTGAGCTTTATACTGTATTGCAAGGATGGTTTAATGTCAGAACATCTACTGTTCTCTTCAACAAATTGAAGGACAGTGATATGATGAACAGTTAAGTAGAAAAAAAATTGAATACAATAAAGTACTTACAGACAATAAACAAAAAATTATAGCAAAATAAGAATGGAAGAGCATGTCCTTCACCTGATGAAAGATATCTGGTGATATGGCACAGCAGATGACTTACAATTTAACTGTAAAGCTTTATTATCTGTGAAGTGCAAGAGATCTACAAACAACCTGCTAGGATTAATGAGAGTTCTACCTTCTAAAATCTAACATTTCTTTGCAGTCTTCCACATCAGCAGTAATAAGTCTAAGATTAAGAACAAAGATACCATTAAAAATGACAACAAAACTGAAAAGGCACTTAAATATAAATCCAACAAATGATGTGATAAAAGACCTAAGAAATTAAAGGAAAAGTTACAAACAATTGTGAAGAACACAAAATAAGTCATACAACTAGAGATGTATGAAAATTGCATAAACATGATGATTTTCAACTAGAATTTCATATACTTCCAATACAGTTACAGATAACACGATAACAGTGTTTCAAAGAACTTGGCCCATGAACCATCTGGAAAGTTAAAGGGCAAAAAATACTCTAAAAGAAAGGTAGAGAAGAGGTAGAATTAAGGACTTATCTTATTATTTAGCAAGATTTATTAAAACACTGTGCTGGTGGAGCAGTGCAGACATATTACTCTACTTGAACAAAACGGAAAACCCAATTTAGACCTACTCATATGTGAAAACTTGATGAGTGACAAAAGAGGTATTAAAAACCAGTGGGAGCCACTGTAACAAACATTGCTTGAAAAATAGCTGTTCACAGGGAAAATAAGATAGATAATATAGATTCCTAAGTTAAAAGAGGACAGAGATTACTCTCAGGTGGAAAAGAGGCTAGATGCAAAAAGATGAACTTGGGAACTTTTAGAAGAAAATATGGAAAAATGTCTTTATTATACTAAAAATATCAAGAACTTCTTAAACAAGATACACAATACAACTGTAAATGTATAAAAGTAAAGCTTCATGTAGTAAAAGAAATTTCAAAGAAATAAGAAAAGCCACATTATCAGGAAAAATATTGACAGTGAGTATATACATGACAATAGATTACTACGCACAATGTATAATTTATACCTGCAAGGCAAGGCAATCAGAAAAAAGAAAGAAAAATTGTGCCATAAAAAAATGGGAAAGGATATAAACCAAAAGTTCCACAAAGAGCAAAAACAAATCTCTAACATGGAAACCCGCTGAACTTCACTACTTCTCAGGAAAATGTTTATTAAAACAATGGGGTGTTTGACAGCCATCGTATCGATAAAATTTAAAAACCTGGTAATTGCAAGTGTATGGATGCATGTGGATAAACGGGAACTCTTGCACTGGCATGTAGGGGTATAAATTGGTAAAGCTAATTTGGCAGGGTGTACAAAATCATAATCCACCCAATTCCCAATCATTTAGGGAAAATGGACAAATTATTGTTAATCTTACAACGGAATACCTTCCGTTAAAAAGAATCAACTAAACATGGTCTTGAGTGAATATGCAATTGCAAAGAACATGTAAAGGATTTCTGTGATTTATTTTGAAATGAATCTAAAAATTAATATGGATTAATGGGTGGATAGAAAGATGAATATGTGGAAAGATGTATGATAAAGCAAGTGTAGTAAAATGTTAATGATGAAATCTAGGTAATAGTTGCATGGGTATTTGACTGAAAAATTCTTCCAGTGTGCTGTATGTTTGAAATTTTTCATAATAAATTGTTGAAAAAAAATGTTCAACATGACAGCATTTTGTAAATATGAAAAAATTATATTATGATCTGTGGAGAAACACTTAAATAATATCATTATAAAAATATGACACATACCAGCCTCAGGATGATCATTGTATTGAGGGAGGGAGGAGGGGAAAGGACTAGAAGATCATGAATCCTTGCATTAAAGAAAGAGAGGAGAATCTGAAACAAATAGAACAAAATATCCCCACCATCAAAATTTTCTTAAAAGGATGATAGTGACTAAAAAGGCAGCTAAAAAAAATCATTTCTATGGTGTAATGCCTGTTGCATAAGTTTTTTAATACAACATTATCCTATATTTGCATGTGGATATAAACATGTGTAATAAAGTATAATAATACAAATATGAACATGCTCATCAGATTAACAAATATTGGTTACCCCAGGGAAAAGAAAAAGCAAAATGGGTTAGGGGGTAGTAAAGGTCATTTCAATTGAATTTGCAGCATTATAGTCCTCAAAACAATTTCACTTTTGACAAATCTGGGTAATAGAACACAGTTATCCATGTTTTAAAGTTTTCATGATACATAATAAAAAAGAATCATAAATCTGTGGAGTATAAAAGAATGACCCTACTTCTCAAGTCAGAAACAGCAACACAAAAGACTCTCCCATGATGCATGGGAATTTGCTAGCACATTTCAAGAATTCCTTTTCGATTAGTCTACGATATTAGCTTAGATCATTGTTTATTAGTGATTTTTTATTATAGTCATTGGTTACTGTACATATACTATACATGTGCTTTGTGGCCATTATTATATATATCTTCCATTGCATCCCCAAAGCACAAAATTTAAAGAGTTGTTGCTTATTATTAGATACAACTATCTAACCACACTGACGCTTCACCTGCATCATTCCGAACAGTTCTCCTTCACTTTTATTAAGGATCTGAGATCACAAGAACCAGGAAACTCCCTGAGGGAGTCCATGTCCAAAGGACTCTTTAATTCAGCATCTAGCAATGCACAATTGTTTAAGACAAGCGCATCTTTATTAGATTGGAAGCAGAAGGTCTACAATGGTTACAACTAACTGTTCCAGGTCCGTATACAACTTTACCAGCTAAGAAAGTCAACCCTGGAGCATGGGCATCCAGAGTGACTGGAGCAATGCAGAAGATTCTGGAACTGCAATGGGATTCTTGCAAACAGAAACTAGAGAAATACAAGGGGACACTGGATTTGTTATGGGACAAGAGTGCCTAAAAGTCAGATTTCTATTTCTTTAAGATAGAACACTGGACTGACACTGCCCTCAATGGGGCTAAGTGTTCTGTGGCTAAACTCAGAGCAACTGGATATAGAGATGGGAAAAAAAGAGCCTTCAAAGGATCATTAAGGCAGATTAAGTCATTTCTTTTCCCTTTCTTTCATTTCCATAGTACTATATAATTTTTTTCTGCTGGAAGAGCACGTTCACAGCCATGACAAAGCCCTCCTCTAAATCCATCCATCAATTTGAAGTAGTTTCTACTTTACAATCTCAATCCACCCCACTTCTATCTCCTTAGAGGGAAAGTACAATGGAAGTGCACAGTGCTAATAACATATACATCCTCAACTCTTTCACAGGGGTATTGTAAAGACTAATGAGTTATTGTTTGAAAAGACCTTTGCGGCTCTCCGATGAAAGGTGGAATATACATACAGTTTTGAATGTTTTATTTTGTTGTCATTGTTGGTGTTATAATTACAATAGTTGTATAGTCTGTGAGACGTACCGCCAACCAAGCATCTCCTTCTCTCTCCTTCCTTGTTTATGCTTGGAAAGTAAGCCTGTCGTGCTCAATAGGTCTTGGTTGTGTTAATCACTTTTTACTCTGCTGGCAGACACCATGGACCAAACTTTGGATTATTTAGTTTGCTGAAAGGCCAAATGCAGCATTTTGGAAAATCCTTCAACCCCTTATAACATTCCTCTTTCCCCTTACCCGTCCCTAAACAGTGTCCCCTCAAGTGTGCTACACTTTATTTGGAGAATTTGTCTAATCTGCTACATTTGGCCTGGGAGATCTGGAAAGCCCTGGTAGGCAGCAGAGACAGGTATATTCTGCCCCCTTTCAAAATGTAAGCTGGTCTTCTTTACAGAGCTGTAGCGAGGGATACATGAGCTCAGAAGCATCACTCGAGGATAACTGTGCATAGGTCTTTGTTTATGTGAGAGCCAGTTCCTCCAGGTCCTCCTTGACCCTGGGTTCCGGGGGGCTGTTTTGCATTTACTGAATGGTACACCTTTTCCCTGATGCCCACCTCTCTCTTGTTATGTATGGGCTGTCTCTGTCTAAAATCCCTTATGCTGATTTTCCAGACACGTTTATTTATGTTCACTCACTAATTGAAAATCTCATATTTGAAGTTATTATTCTGATTGATGTCTGTCATTTTGATCAAGCAGTAGCTCACAGATGCTTTGTTAGAACAATTTTACAAGTGAGTTTATCATCATGCCTTTCTCTCCTGACCTTCTCTATGGCTGGTAGCAAACACACACACACACACACACACACACACACACACACCCCTCAGTGGAGGCTCAGAAAGAGGAGATGTTTGGCAAGCCTCCCATACTCAAGTTTCATTGTGTCTTTACTACTGAAAACAATTCTTCTATTTCAGACATTGTTGACAGTAATGGAGGAGAAGCATAACAGTCAGACTCAGTGCAAGGGAAGGAAAGCTAGTGGAATGGTGATCTCTCCCATCGATTGGAACCACCTTTCTCTGTCTGAGCCGAGCTCACCTTTTCACTGTCTTACACCGATAATCTTCTGGGGCTGAGGCGGGGGGTCAAGTTTAGTGGTGCCTGCTATTAAAAGATGCATTGTGAAAAAAAAAAAAAAGATGCATTGTGATGCACTCTTATTTAAAGCACCCTGAGACAGTGTGAGCATCTTTTATCAGCACATGCTACCCCATACTTGGACACCACAGTATTTGACGGTGTGGCATTAGGAGGTCATGGCGTTGCACAGGATGGTAAAGATATTTATGTCTAGGTGCGGTTCCATCTTTTGTAGTTCTGGGACAAGAACAAGCCATTTTATCTCTCTGAGTCTTAATTTTCTCCTTGGCAAAGGAAAGATTATCATGTGTGCTATTTATTTCTACTCAGGGGCGCCTGGGTGGCTCAGCGGGTTAAAGCCTCTGCCTTCGGCTCAGGTCATGATCCCAGGTTCCTGGGATCGAGTCCCACATAGGGCTCTTTGCTCAGCAGGGAGCCTGTTTCCTCCCCTCTCTCTGCCTGCCTCTCCACCTACTTGTGATATCTCTCTCTGTCAAATAAATAAATAAAATCTTAAAAAAAAAAAAAAAGATCACATCCCTCAGAACTTTATTTTTTAAAAGTTACAGGAAAATGCATGGGTTTTGTTACCATTTAAACCCTTCATATGGAATAATCTCCAAAATGTATTTAAGTTTATTTTTAAAAATGAAAACAAATGAAAAAAAAATTTGATTGTTCTCTGTGACAGGAGAAGTTCAGAGAAGTTTGAAATTCTGAGTTACCTTAGATGGGAAGGCCCTGTGGGGTGGAAAGGAACTCAGAAGAAAGAGGTATGCAAGAATTTCAAGTACTTTGCACATTTGTTAAGTCCTATCAACTTATTTGTTTTGTCAGAAAAAATGTTTCCCAAAGTATGGAAGTTACTCTACAACCAAATATATTCACACTCAAATAAATCTGGTTAATGCTGTAATGATATTCCTGCTTTGAAGATTAACAATACCCATTCTCATAGTTAAATTCATTCCATCAAGAAGCTTATTTCGATTTACTTCATTCAAATTTCTCAAATGTATTTGAATCACAACTTTTTATTTATCACAAAGATTCAGATCCCAAGAAACTATTACTTTCTGAAACATTTTTAAAAACCCTGCATTAGACCATAGGCCTCTTGTGATTAGATACTTTGGTCTACAGAATCATGAACCATTAGTGTTGGAAGGACTTGAGCTCGTTTAATCCAACCCTTTGTCTAATAGTATGGATTTTTTTCTGTAGGAGGAATTCCTCTTAACACATGCGTACTCAGACTTTGCTTAAATCTCTTAAAAAATCCTACCTCCTGAAGCCAGAAAGACTAATGGAGGAAAGCTTTAATTTTTGGAAAGTGATTCAGAATGGGTGAAAATTTTGGCTTCTGATGACTTTAAATCAATGATTAAAATTTCTCTTAGGACTCTTCTTTCCATTCTTTTACTTATTTATTTTTTAAAAATTACCAAAAGTCTTTTTTTTTTTTTTTTTTGACAGATGCTCTTCTAGATACTGTGTTATTTCATTAAATAAGACCGACAAAGATTCTGCCCTCATTAAACCTCCATTCTTTGGGTGAAAACAAACAAAGCAAGGAGATTAATACATAATATAACAGCTCGAGGTGATACATGATATGGAGAAAAGCAATGTTACAGATGGAAACGGGGAGAAAAAGGGAGTGTGGTCAGGCAAGTCCTCTCTGAGCAGGAGAGAGTTGAACAGACACCTAAAGAAAGGAAGAGGAGAGTGAGTGTTGCAGTAGGAATGGGGAGCAAGGTCTCAAGGGGATGGATAAGCTGTGTGAGTTGGAGGAGTAGCAGGAAGGCCCTTAGTGAAAAAGGGACAAGGAGATCAGGTTGGACAGTTGTCAGACACCAGATGGGGGGTGTGGATACCAGGGTAAGGCCTGTGGATTGTATTCAAAGCGGGATCGAAACCACAGTGGGATCCAGGAGCATATGGATGGTATTATTCACATTACATTTTCAAAGGGATCATTTCACCTGCCACGTGGAGAACAGACTGTGAGGTCTGTAGGGGCCTGGTTGGCCAGAGGTAGCCCTTTAGTTGTGGGCTTGGGTTGACCCCGCCCCTCCCGGAGGAACTTACTTGCAAACCCCGGATATGGGGCAGGCCAGGCCGGATGGAGACATCCAATCAGTGGAGTGCGCATAGATTTGCTATGGTGAATTGGAATTCAATTGGCCACCCGTATTGCTGATGGAGCATGACTGTGCAGTTTTCCCTGTGTGTTGCAATTTCATTGGCCACCTGTATGTAGCCAGGCTCAACCCCACCTCTATAAAGGTTAGTTTGTGAGGCAGGGGAGTAGTAGTGATAGTCGTCGTGGTCGTCGGGAGCATTGTGGTCATCGGGAGTGTCTGAGCATCATGTCGGGGAGCAGCGCCGCCAGGTAGGAGAGTCGTTGGGTAGGGGAGTCGTCGGGGTTGGTGTCCTAGTTGTTGTCCTGGTTCTCGTCGCCTCTTTGTAAGAGACGGCCCTGACTGGTCAGTTTGAGTTTTGATGCTTGGCACGAAATAAAGCTTTGCTTGACTTTCGCTTTGTGTCGGTCTTGTTCCTTTGATCACAGACCCTAACAAAGTCAAGAGCAGAAGCAGGGAGACAAAAGACCATTGCACTGGGTGAATATGTCACCTCCTTAGTGATCTGTTGCCCATCCCCTGGGCCCATGTTCTTCTGTACTTCCTTCTACTGTAGCCCAGTAATTTCCAGGGAACTCGGTTGCTTACAAACCCATCTCCACCACTCCTGATAGACCATCAGCTCTATAGACACAAAGACCATGATTCCCTTTTCTTCCTATCCCTAGAACCACCTGTAGTGTTGGACACTTGCATACTTAAATAAAGTCAGGCAGAATTTCTCTACTCATTTTTGCTAGTGTCAGCCTTAATTACAAGTCTGCATTTGAAGGCAACTATGTTAATTTCTTTATCTAAAAGTCACTTCAAGTTTGTCTCCCCTTTCTACATCTGACTCCCCATTTTCACATACCAGGTGAGTTGTGCCCTCTCTTCAGACGCCGTTCCTAACTTTGCCTGTGTTACCTGTATTGCCAAAGCATTCCCTACTTTGTTTATAATTTGTCTTATCAGTTAATACAGTTTTAACTCTTCTCCAGAGTCTGTGGTATAGAAGAGATGTACACGTATCCCTTATCCTCAGACCATAGTGAGTAACCCAAATAAGTAATTAACACAACGTTTACAAGGAAAGGAATTCGAGAGATTTGAGCAGTACGCACAATTTCAGATTAACGTTCTTTAATAAATAACTCTTCTAATTTTGGAAGGTCAAATAATAATACTATGTTTCACAATAGCTGAAAGAATTTGTATTCTGAAAAAAAAAAGGGGGGCCCCTGGTCAATCTACTAGATGAGGAGACAAATGTATAACAAAGACTTTTTAATATAACGGAGGTTTTGTGGGGTATGAAGAGAGGAAACACATGATATTTCATAAATTTGATATAGCTTGGAAAAAAGTCCTTCCAAATATAGACATATTGGACTGAACACAGTCCTCTTATTCGTGGCTTCACTTTCCACGTTATCCACGGTCAGCTGGTCTGGAAGCAGATGATCTTCCTTCTAACATATCATCAGAAAATCAATAGTAGCCTAAGGCTGGGTCACAATGCCTACATCATTCACTTCCTTTCATCCCATCAATAGGCATTTTATCATCACACATCATCACAAGAAGGGTGAGTACGGTACAATAGATAATTTGAAAGAGAGACCACGTTCACATAATTTTTATTATAGTATATTGTTATAATTGTAACACAGTTAAAGATTAACTGTGAATCATGTATAAGTTAAACTTTATCATAAGTATATACATATAGGAAAAAAACAGTATGTGTAGGGTTCAGTACTGTCCATGGTTTCAGGCATCTACTGGGGGTCTTGGAACATCTCCCTCATGGATGAAGAAAAAATATTATACTTACTGGAGAATGGGTAGTTTTAGTTCCAGACTCAGAATTATTTGATTCAGGTAAGTGGAAGTGTGATGAGTAAGGCCCAAAGTAAGATCAGAGGCTACTAATAGTGTTTCACATTTTGAGAACTCTAAATCAGAATTACCAAAAATTAGTTAAAAAAAAAAAAAAAGAATGAAGGGAAAAAAGAAAGAAAGAGAAAAAGAAAAAAAAAAAAAGAAAATACCTCTTAAAACATGGGCTCAAGTATCATGAAGGATTTTCATTCAGTAAATTAGCTTTATGAAATTTTGGAGATTGTTCAAAAACCAGAAGAAAAAATTAATATAAAACAGTATCTATCTATCTATATGTATATGTATATCTATCTATCTATCTATCTACGTCAATAATATTTGTAGTTGCTTTTAAAGAGATTCTAAATCCACTGGCTGACTAACCCCAACCATTTCTTGGGGTTTATTTTTTCCATTTTTTTAAAAAATTTCTCAGGGTAAAAACAAGTTGAGCTTTTAAGCCAGTCAAGGGAAAGTATATTATTTCCATCCTCTTTTTAAACACTCTATAAAGAACTCTCTCGTTCATAATAGCTTTGTTTACTGCATAGTACAGAATGTTCTAATTATCACCCCTGCCTCACTAACCACACGGCTTATGTTCCCACACTCACAGTTATTTTTATGCCTCCTGCAGAAATGAAGAGAACATTAATAAGAATAATACTTGTGGAATAACATTTTTGATAAAACCAGGGGAAAAAATGTGTCTAATAGTACAGAAAATCAGAGCATTTCAGTTAAAGTGACCTGTTGCGTACTATTTTCTGTTTTCATTGTGATTTGTCATCAGTCCCTAATCTGATTCTTTCCCTCTTTTCTCTAATAATTTATTTGATTATTGTTCGATTTTGCTGTTTATTTCTCCCTGTCACTGACTTTGCTTCGTTCTTTTCCCATCTTTCTTCTTTCCATATTTTGAAATTCTCTTACTTCCATTTTCTTTTGCTTTATATTCTTCTCATTTTCTCCTTTACTCTGTTTATCCCCCTCCTTTTCCTCTCTCCTTCTATCTTCTACTTATAATAACTTCTCTAATAATGCACAGAAAATATCTTTTTATACCCTTGACTGGCAAGAATGTATATACATATATATTGATGTGGGAATTAATACATTTTCAGCCCAAGAAATGGGACCAGCGGGAATGGTAAATAGAACATTAAAATGTTTTAAAACCACCACATAAGCTGAGTAAGGCTTAAATAATATTTGCATGGCAAAGAGTCCAAATAAAGGAGCAAGAACAACTAAGTAATAGAAAGAGATAATAGCTATAAAAGTGATTCTTGCAAGAAAAAAAAAAGTCTGGGCAGAGAATTGCAAGAGTCTTTCTGATCTGTAAAAGGTGGAGTCAGTATGCTTTTTGCACACCATCGTTCTTAACATTTAAAAATAGGTACGTGAGTGAATATTTCTCATGAGACTGAAGAGGCAACAGGTCTCACCTCATTAAAGACCACGTTTGCTGTGCTGTTGATTTCACCATTCAAATAGTGGTTACTGTTTGTAGGAATCTTTTCTCGGCTAGAAACCTTAAATGGATAGGAAGGAAAAAAAAAACCACACACACACACAAGAGGGGAAGATTGCTAATTAAAAGGGAAAGAAGCAGCAAAGCGAGATACAGCAGACCGTGGGCACAAACATTTTCAGCGATGACTCAGGAGCACGTTTGGATAGATTACGTCAACCCTTCCCTCAGTAGTTGAATATAATCATCCCTGTGAACTGATTGAAGTTTGAAAAAATAGCAACGAAGACTTCTTTCACATGCTTATAATCAGCTCTTGGAAGTATTCCACTTCAGATAAAATGGTTACCAAGAGAACGTTGGTATGATGCAGAAATATTTCAGATGAGTACGTATGGATTAATTGCATTTAGGGCTGAACTTGCCCCAGAAGCCACTTATTCCAGCCCCTAAAGGGGCAGCTACTTTGCTGGAGTGGACATCTAGTCCAGTGGTGCCTTTGTCCTCTTCACCCACAGCCAGTCTAGCTCCAGATCCAGCCTGGCTTCCCAGAGCTCATGGTGTTTTTAGCCTCTGTGTTCCTCCCTCCCAAGTGAGCATTCCTTGAATGAAGTTATTGTGATACAAATGAAGAGAAAAGAGTGAGCAGCCTCTTCCTACCTCCTAGGCTGTTGCTGGCCCAAACAGCCACCATTTTTCTTTGCTTCCCAGAAGCACCTGTCTCAGAAAAGACTTACTGCGGACCCCAAGGAGGTGTAGTACAAACAGAGAGACCACAGACCAAAGCCTCCCACTTCAGTGCAGTCAGTGGGTGGTTGGTTCATAGTATAGGCACAAACAAAAGCAATATTGAGCTTTGATTTATTTTCTGTGTTCTCTGGGGACAAAGGTATTATGGCACCGAAGCCCCAGTGGTCTGAGGAGACAGGAGGAAACTGAGATCTTCAGAAAGCCCATTAACCAGGCCACCGGCCTGATCTGGCTTCCAGGCAAGAACAGCTTTATTCCCAGCTGTAGCCATGGCAGGTAAAACTCTCAGACCTTGTTTCCAGAACACACACTCAGCACAGCAAAACCAAGCAACAGCCAACATTTAGGAGATGGGAAGAGGGTCACCATCTAGCTACACTCATGCCTTGCCAGATATTTCTCTGTGGGTGCTGGAGAGGGATATGCTTAATTCCTAGTTAGGAGGGGTAGCCTAAGAAGGGGGTAGGGCTAAGCGGGTGTGGAATAGAGCTAAAAGCAGTCCTATACCTGAGGACAAAATAGAGTGAGGTATTAATGACATGGGATTTACAAGTTCTTAGGGTTCCCAGGGAATCAGAACCTAAGTCTGGTTGTCACAAAGGATATCTGGAACATGTTTGCTTGGAGGAGAGGGACACTGCAGAGATGGGATGTATAAAGGAGTGAGACATGGGCCTAAGAGCGTCATCTGGGACCTTGGCTTTTGTACCTGGGCCTGGATGTGTAATTCCAAGTTCCAACAGATTTAAGCCAGCGTAGAAGCACAGGAGGCCATTGAAACATGACTTAGAATTCTTTTCAAGCATTACTTAGAACTGAATCTGTTGTTCTGAGGGCCAGTGGATGACAAAGACTGGAGAAAAATGTAGAAGCTGCCCAGGGTCCTCCCTTGCAACGTGTGGTATGAAAAGGATAAATTCCGTACCACACCCATAGCTTCCTCTTCCCATCCTAGCTTGAAGCAGGAGTCTGCATCAGGTCCCATGCTAGATTTCTTGCCCTTTCCCAAATTAAGACACTAGAGAAGAAGCTTGCTGTTTCCATGGTTACACAAAAGCTAGTACATCAACACAGTTGCGCTTCTTTGAAAACATTCTCAACTGTGACCCTTCGGACTGGTTTGTAGACAAATCTATACCACCTTAAAGACATTTATGGAGAAGAAAATGTTTGTGTGTTCTGGCTGGTAATGACGTGTTCCTTTGTTCTGCTTTGTGTTGGCAAAGAAAATAATTTCCTGGTTGTATACACAGAAATGGAAGGTTTCTCTTGCCACAAAATCCAAGTGTTTGTCTGGCGGAGCTCAGCACCTGCCCCTTTGGCCAGTGGCTGGTATGTTGAGGGAATTGCATTCTGCTTAGCCCAAATCTGCTTGTTCTTGTGCACCCTGATGATTAAGACCATTAATGACATCATTGCCCTCCTTGCTCTGTCTTCTATCCGATCAAAATAATTTTTTGACCTATGAGAATTTCTCACTCCTTATGAATGCTAGAACAAGCAATTCTCATGCTAAAAAGTCAAAGGATAATCCATTCTGGTATCTCAAATTAAAGGGCTTATCAGGAAACATTTTCAGGGTTTATTTTCAAAAGGAAATAAATGCATCCTCTGTAATTTCGTATACTATATAAATATACAGAATAACCTTCAGTTCACTCCATCCATATGCAAAAACAGTCATTTGTTAAAAAAAAAAACAAAAACATTTTTTCTTCTCTTCTGTTAAATAGAATTCAGTTGCTTTAGCTTTTTCCCCTTTTTCTCCTCAGGTCTTGCTGTCAGCTCTTGCTATCAGCAATGATTAAACATAAGCAAGTGTTGTGATTCATCAAGAACTGATAGACTCATCACTGATGTAAACATTCTTTAGTCCCAAGGTCAGATCATATGGGGAGCCGCGACAATTTCATACACAGATGTATGAACCTGAGTTTACGTAAATCCATCTAGTGTCCTATCATTACTGAACCATACACACAGACACACATGGACACGTGCATATGCATCTAAACTGCCATTTTATGAAATACAGAGGCTTGGAAAGAAATTATTATTCAGTTAGGTATAAAAATGTTTGCCTTTCTAACTTCTTAGAACTTCAAAAAAAGGGACTCTGAAAATAGTAGCTTACCCAAGTAATTCAGCCTGCTAGCTCACCGCTGGCAAGAGCTCCTAAGGAAATCTCCCCGCAAGGGCACCACTGTTTATTTGCTGCCTCCAAATATGCATACAAAAAGCTTACAGCCGGACGAGATACATAGGAAAATATTTTCTCTTCAACAGAGAACAGAAGAGAGCTGGTCTTGGGACCGTATATTGCAAAGCTCAAACCTGTGTGAATCTGCGTAAGGAAACCAAGACAGTTTGAAATCCTTCCCTGGGACTTCCTTCACCCTTCTACCTCTCAGACTTCCAATTAGAGAGGCACAGAGTTGGTGTACTTTCTAATAGTCCTTTGGAAACTCCTTCCTTCCTTAATTTCTGATTCTCATTGAGCACCCCGAATTCGCCTCTTACTCTTTCTTCTCCTCCTAAGGTGTATTTTATATATACTCTGGGGACTAGGTTCCTACTACTGCTGTAGACATTTACCGCATACTTGGTTTAAAACAAGAGACATTTCCTATTTACTCTCTTACAGTCCCGGAGGCCAAAAAACCAAAATCAGTTTTCACTGGGCTGACTTTGAGGTATGAGCAGAGCTGGTTCTATCTGGAGGCTCTGAAAACGAATCTGTTCTTTGATTCTTCCGTGTTCTAGAGGCCGCCAGCCTTGTCGGGCCCCTGTGACGGCAATCACCCCATTCTTTGCTTTCCTTGTCAGGTAGCTTCCCTTCTTCTGTAGGCAAATCTCCTTCTGCTACTCTCTTACAAGGGCACTTGAGCCTTCATTTAGCACCCAATAGGATACCCTTCACAGGAGCCTGAACTTAATCCAATCTATAGATCCCTTCACCGAGAAGGTGACCTTCAGGGATTCCAAGGACTAGGGCGTGGTTATCTTTGGGTGCACAGTTCACCCCACCACACCCTGCTCTCTCAGCCCTTTTGTTTTTATCCTTTTGTAGTAATACTGTAACAGAACTCCGATTGGTCTTAAGGGTTAACTTGCTTCAAGCTTGCCACTGGAACTCCTGGTTTGCTGACCTAACTCCCTTGGTCTATAGCAGAACTAACTTACTTTCCTTAAGATTTGCAGACCACTGGCCTTGGGGAGGGAAGGACCAAACTTTCCCAGAAGATAAGGCTTGACCACATTCAAAAACAGCCATTCCCTGATGCCAGCAAGTCTGGTAAGGTTCCGTTGGACCTACAACTAACTGCCTGAGCACCAGCTTCTCCTGCATATAGCCCCTGTCTTTTCCCTCTCTTACCCCTCTCCAACTTTCCAGCTTCACCTGGACGGGGAATATGCTCTTTGAAATGTTAGTCCACCATCTTCCCAGGTTGCTGGCTGCCTGAATAAAGCAACTTTCCTTTCCCACCCTTACTTGTCTCCCAAATATTGATTTCTGAGTGGCAAGCAGCAGTACCTGGGTTCAGAGCTGCCTCTCTGTCCAGTAACAATATCTCAACCCCATTGCCTTCTTTATTGGAGAGATGGTATTCTAAATCTCCGGTGGAAATCTTAGATTTAACATCCAAGCTTGACTTTCCAAGTAGCTGTTGCACATTTCCACTCAGATGGTATGCTCAAAGCAAACTGAAAATGCCTGAAATTTAACTCAAAGACTCCTGCCTTTCTTCAGGGACATAAATAAGTATCTCTCATTCTCACAATTACCCATATTTGAACCTGCAATAACACTGACCGAGACCTTTCCCTTCTGCCCATAACATCCCTCACTTGTCTAGGAAGTCTTCCTTTGACGGTTTTCTTTTTTTTTTATGCTCTCTTTTTTGTCTTTCTAAAACTTGCCACAGCAGACATTACATTATTTTATCGAACTTCCCTGCTCTCTTTTTCTCCCTATCCCAGTTTAATCATGTATTTTGCTTCCTGTATAGTCCTTCTTCCAAACTATTTTGGTTGGTGTCATTCTCTTCCTCAGCACATTCAATGGGCTTCCCAATGACCTGAGTCTGTGTTGTTACACCTTCATCAAGCTAAAGCAGCCCCGGCTTTTTTCAGACACACACCATTTTCTCCTAGATGATAATCTCTACATATTGGAACCAAGCCTCCTCGTCTCCCCTTTTGTGGATTTACTGATGTGATTCTTTCACCTTGAGATGCCTCCTCATCCATGATGCCATCTCTGATCACTCAAATCGGCTACCTCTTTCCTTAAAGTCAAGACTATTTTATGACGGACTCTCCTGTGTCCGTGTATAAGACTGTCAGGTATTCAGAACAAACTCGTTAAATAAATTAATGAACTTTTGCAGACAGGAAGGAAACAAGTAAGGTATGATTCATTAAATCTTTTACTCTTTCAAAATTTTGCAGTGTGAGTCTTTCTGAAGAAGCCAGATGTCATTTTCTCACAGGAATATTGAAAAATTCTCCCACATGACTTTTTAAAATTACATTTTAATTTTCTTGAGCATCAGTTTCCCCACTTACCTTGGTCCTGCATTTCACAAGCAGGACAGAAACTTTTAAAAAAATGAAAGTTCTGCCTTTCTTTTCTTTTGCACATCATTTGAGTTTGATGGATACCAAGAGACATATATCAGATCCTGAACAGATCCATTGAGAGTTCCCACGCCACTTCAGTCACTTAGTCATGATCTATGCTCTCAACAGTTGAAGATAATGACTTCAGGAACAATCTTTCACGGGTTTCATATTAAATGAGACGAAAGTGCAGGCACGGCATTAAAGCACCTTGTTATTTGCAGAGTACTTAGAGTAACCTTAAATATGGAGATGATCAAATTTCATGACCTTTAGTTTTAATTCTTCCATCAAATCTTCTTGTGCAATTCCTCTTTTTAATAAAGATGTGTGTATGTGTGTGTGTGTGTTTCTGCCTAAATCAACCTAGACACTTAATACAATATTAACACTTTAGAGTTAAATATGGAAGCCAGGAAATGACAATATAAATGTGCTTATTTTTATTGTAAGCTTATCTAGATTGCCTTTGTGACTGTATACTTTTAAGAGATTGTTATTTTTAAAGTGTGCTAGGGGCACATTATAATGTTAAGAGCCTCCACCTTTGATTTCCTTTCTACCGATTTGCATATTTCAATTCATAATAAAATGAAGAGCTCATTAAGTTCTATTTTTGACAAGATGTTTTCATTTTAACATGACTCACTAATAGAAAACTCTCCTGTGACAACAATGGAAAGACTTTCTCCAGCTTATAGAGTCCCCAAAAGATGGTGGAAGCATTTGAAAAGAATAGCGACTAAGGGAGGGAGTATGTGCCTATTTGCCCAGAAAGAGCCACATATCCCTTTTAAAATCTACCAACACAAAACAAATGAGCATGTATTACATCAGCTAAACTAGTATCTGTAGGTCTGCTTAGAATCAACAAGAGAAAGTAGCGTGCCAGGCACCCGAGGAAAGTAGTATTATTCAATCCCCATTCCCAGTGAAAACCTGGAAATGTGACCTTCCCTAGGAAAATACTGGAATGCGTTACATCTTGTGTGTGACCTTTCTGACTAAATCTACCTGTTTTATAGAATTCACACACAGCTTGCTATAAGTGGACTGTACGACAGCACTCTAGTTCGTACAAAGTGTGAATTCAAAGAGAGAGAGAGAGAATGAAATAGAGAGGGGGAGAGAGAACAGTAAACGTGAGGTGACCTAAATAATAAATATTTTTTTAATCCTTCTAAAGTGGAAACTAGTTTGGCTGCCTTCTTGACTTTTAAATAAGATCCAAGCAAAGCTCTCAAAGGTCAAATATCTCGTGTTTTTTTGTGTAATGTGGCTCATTGTTTCCCCTCTCCATTTTGTGCTGCTATCAGAGATAACCTGATATATGTGTTTTATTACCAGGCTTTCTCTAAGTAAATTAATGGTGGGAGCATAGGCTGTGTGTACTAGCTCATGAAGCCCCTGGTTGTTCCGAGAGAGCCATTCCAGTATGCACTCCGTTATATATGGACCTTAACAAACGCCATTATTAATTCCCTTCCGAAGTGTGCTTGTGATTTTTTTTCATTCTTATTTGTATATTTTTCTCAGTGTTCCTATGTCCTTTTCATATTTGTTTTCTTGTTTTTCTATTAAAAATGTAAGTTCCCTGAGGGAAATCATTGTATCCTGCATGCCTTTTGCTATTTTGGGCTTTATCAATAAAGGGTAGAACAAATATATCGTTTGCATGCAATGAATGTTATTGACTGACTGGCAAGCATTTATTTCATGAATAAAAATGTCACATTCAGAAACAGAGTTGGAAAGACGCTGAAGATTACTCCTGAAACTTGGCAACTCCTCCAAGCGATTACAGTCATGTCTGTAGGACTATAGGTACACAGCTAATAAACTGCCCAGCTCCTGTGAGACTTAAAGATCTTCCAAAGACTGGTTCTCTTTGGGTCACCACACTTGCCAGTTTGGACTTTTGAAACCTACTAATATGGGCTGACATAACAAATTAGCAACAAGAAAAGTTCACGGAAGGACAAGTGTGAGAAAGTGTGCCAAATATATTAGCATTCGGTTTGCAACCTTGTCTCCAGTTTGTGTGAAGTTGATGGTTTGAGGTTACGCTTTCATTAAAAATTGACAACATTTTAAATGCTAATCAAAACTGCTTGTCCTTTCTACTTCTATTTATCTTGGAAGGAGAAAAAAAGAGAGAGAGAGAAAGGGGAAAAAAAAACCCACCCCCAAACCACGGCTTGCTTTGAACTGCAACAAATATTCTCTCTTCATTGCCCCCAGACCCCTTTGCCTCCTCCTGTGCAGGACAGATAAGAGCTATGCAGACTGAGCATCCGGACCTCTGCCTGAAGTGTGAATGCGCCACAACATTGAGTTAGAGATGTATGTTCCGGGGAAGAGAGACTGCGTGTGTGTGTGTGTGTGTGTGTGTGTGTGTGTGTGTGTGTGTACGCATGTACACACACATGCATAGGGCTGGCTTCTCACATGAGTCTTTTTGATGAATGTTAGGAAAGAATGGTGGCATTTAGAGTTGGTTCTGTAGTGGGTGAAAGGGAAAAGAAGTATATTTTCAGAAGAGGGCTGTGTGCTAGATGAGGAAAAAAAAAGAACTTATAAAATTAAAAAGAAAAAAATCTGTGGATGGCAAAACATAATCAGTGAGGAGACTTTGGAAATAGTATATACTTCATTTCAGACCGTTCTTAGGAAGGGCTGAAGGGAGTGAAGGAAAGTGTTTGGCTCAAATTTTATTTTTCCTCCCCAGCTTTACTGAGATAGAATTGACATGTAACACTGTGTTAGTTTAAAGTGTACAATGTGTTGATTTCCTGCATTTATATATTTGCAAAATGATTACCACTATAGTCTTAACTAACACCTCTGTCTCATCACATAATTAGCATTTCCTTTTCTTATGGTGAGAACATTTAAGACCTATTATCTTAGCAACGTTCAAATATACGAATCAGTGTTATTAGTAATCACCATGCTGTACTTATTACTCTTGTAATGAGCAGTGTATACACATTGACCAATATCTCTCCATTCCCCCCACACCCCAGCCCCTGATAACCATCATTCTACTCTCTGTTTCTCCAGGTTCAGTCTTTTTTGGACTCCACATATAACTGATACCATGCAGTATTTGTCTTTCTCTAGCTGACTTATTTGACTTAGCATAATGCCCTCAACGCTCATCCAAGTTGTTGAAAGTGGCAAGATTTTCTTTTTCCCTTGGCTAATAATATTGCACATGCCACTTTTTCTTCATCCATTCTCCTGTTGACTGACACTTAGGTCACTTTATCTTTGCTATTGAGAGTAATGCTATAGTGAACATGGGGGTACAGATATAAGTTGGGTGTGCACAGAGATCTATTTTCAAGTGTTCAATATGGAATTACTTTCTTCCCACTCACAGTTTTCTGGATTTTCAGGAGGAGGGTAAAAACACAATTCAAAGAGGAAAACACTTCTGGGCTTAGTATATACTGAAAATTAGCCTATATTTATAAACAAAAATTACTCAATCATTTTTTTTCATTAAATCAACTTAGAAAACTTATATTTCTTTTAAATTAAAGACTCATTGGATCAGAGCTGAATTGTGTTTGTGTGTCCACATGTGTCTGGGTATACATGTATGCATTTGTTTGTGTTTATATGTCAATAGACCTTAGTAACTTATAATTAAGGGAATTAAGCCTGGAATAGTTCTCCACAATGCAGATCTATGGTCTAAATCTGTGTTTCATTTAAGAAATGGGACCCTATTTGCATTCTGAACAATGTAACTCAGTGTTGGGTGGGACTGTCCTGCAAATGTCAGAAATATTTAGCTGAGATAGGCAATACATCAACCTGGGAAGATTTTATCATTGTTGTTCTTCTTCTCCACTTGCTCCCTTTCCCCTTCTCCTTCCTCCTCCTTCTCCTCCTCCTTCTTCCTTCTCTGCTTTGTCTTCTTCTTTGTCTTCAACTTCCTCTTCTTCATTTCCTTTATCTTCATCATCATCATATCCTACCTTGAGATTAGCATGCTTCACCTCATTTCTTCATTCTAACAATCCCAAAACGTAAGTGCTGTTATTATCTCTATGGCACAATGCAAACTGGGACTTTGAAGGTTAAGTCATCTCTCCATAAGGGCTGTGCTAGAACTTAAAACCAGGAATGGGTGACAATAATGCAGAAGTTCCCAACCATTGAACTAAACCTGAACATTCCTTAGTAACCCATTACTGATCTTTATTCAGAAACGAATCTTTGTCTCTGTATCTATTTATATTTTTAATGAATAGCAGTAGTTGGGATAATGAGTTCTGTAAGTTTATCCCCCACTGTGTTAAAAAAATAGTTCTTTCCATTTATCCTAAATCCTCCTTTTTCAAGCTTCAAAGGGGGGCCCTTTGTTCTGGAATTTGATGAATAAGTCTATCTCAATCCTCTCTCTATTCTTTTCAATTTTATAGACTTGTAGACTTTGAGTCTATTCAGCTTTGATTTTTACAGACTGAAAAACCTGATTATACGATGCCCTCAAAGAAAATATTTTCCTTCATTTGGTCGCTTTCATTGCTGTATTCTCCAAACTTTCTCTATCTTTGAAACAAAAGGCATTAAATATAACACAACCAAGCAAAACATGGCTAATTCCTGAAGTGGAGCCTGTCCGAGTGGACTGGGCTGAGCTTCATCTCACTTTTCCAGTGACACAATATCATAGCTGACCTCAATTCATGACCACGTAGGTAGAATGATTTTAAGTGACAGGGAATTACCCAGTGAACCACTCTTCGCCACCCTGTTCTCCCCCTCACCCTGTCCCGATTCTGAAATCTTGTTTATAAGTTGTTGATCTATTTCAAATAGATCTATTGCAAATGAACCATGAGACGGGCCGTGTATCACTGTTTGTTTTGCTTTTTTTTTTCAATAAAACCTCAACACGATTTTGAATTCCTGGAACTGGAGCCCTGAGTTGTATTGAAGTATAGAGAGGGGACAATACATTAGGAGATCTTGGGCCTGCCTGGGAAATTGGATGGGAGAAAAAACTCCCCGGGCTCTTCTAGAAATAAGACGGTGGCATAAAGCTATCAAATTTGACAGGCAGTGGAAGGTTTGCCAGGAGCAGGGTAAAAGTCAGTAAAGGTAAATAAAGGTAGAGGTAAGGGTAAAGTCAGAGTCTACACAAGACTTACATTGTCTTTCCCTCCAAGGCAGCTGAAGGTGCAAATATTCCTTCTAGATTTGCTTCCATGTTTGTATGCTGCTAAGCATTGTGGTAGGCTTAAAATAGTCCATGCTTGAGTTTTCTTAGCTCAAAGACCATCTGATACCTGGATTTGTATGAGGAAAACATCTTGGAAAAATTACTGGGCGGTGCTTTGCATCAATAAATGCAATTTATATGCTAAATAATCACATCAAATAGATAAAGTCTCCTTCCACTTTCTCAATTCTATTATAATGTTTAAATTTCAGAACCCCGAATATAGTGAAATATACTTTTTAGTGTTTGTAAGGAGGGCTTAGAAACATGACACGGATTCTTTTCCTGACATTATAATTGCAACAACAAGCTTGTGCTGTTATAATCACCTTTTACCCTTCTCAATGACATGGTGCGTGCTATCATTTCATTAATATAATTTTATAGATAGAGAAACTTGGGATACTGAGAGGTGAAGCCATTTCCCAAGGTCACACTGTCAGTGCTGGGAGTAGAGCTAAGCAAAGACAACTAATTCTTAATTCAAAGAATACTATTTAAGCTGATGAGATATTCCTGTGATCGATAAAATGGGGGCTCAGGCTAAATGTGGACAACCAGAGTGTCATGCCAAGATAGAAGTGAGAGACACAGCAGCGGAAATATCCCGCTGCTTATGAAAATAATGGAGGGCAACATCAGCATATTCTGTAACTGGAAACTGTTCAATTAAGTATTCATTTCATTTCACAGTCATTTTTGAAAAATAAATCTGTGTTTCTTTATACCTTTAAGCTCAGTAGTTTTATGCATTAGGTTGACGTGCATAACAAAATGTGGACTATTTTTTAAATTGCCAGATAAGAGCTAGTATGTTGTTACTATTTATATATTGAAGTTGTAACAATCATGTGCTTTTAATTCATTTCACCTTCAAAGATCCGAATGTTTCCAGTTTGTAATATATTGCAGGATGTATTAGGTACACTGAGTCTGTCTGATTCACAGCTTTCTAATCGGCTATTTAGAGTTTAGACCAAGCAGAAAATCAATGTATTCAAAATGTAGTAGCTCTCTTGTTAACTCTAGTCATTTGCTTAAAGAGTAATGTCAAGCTGATAATTGAAATATGGCTTAAACCGTGCATTTTAATTCAAAAGAAAAAATGTTTGAAATATTACTCATTTGATCTTTTCCTACTCCAACCCCAAAGGCCATATTTTGCTTGCCTAGCTGCACAGTTGCACTCAGGGATAGTTAGTCCTTACACAAATGCCGCTGATGTTCAGTGTCGGACATTAGCCCAGTTCTGGGAGGATTTGGCTGGACATCTTTGGGGCTTCTAGAAAGACCAGTGATTTGCCTCTCTGGAAACTCTGGTTTATGTTCTGCTGGTGGGTGGCCAAGTTCCCATACTGACTTTTTATGGAGGTGGGCTCCACCCTTTCCAAGGATGCTTTAGTTTTCTTGCTGTATTAAGGAACATGGCGTCATTGGCTGTTGGTTGGCATCCATGGTTTTGTGTTCAAATTTGAACACTCCACACTGACATGATCTCTGAAGGGCCATCTATGCGCAGAAATACCTATGCGCAGAGATAATGCAACGCGTGTTAGCTAAACAGCCAATCCTATATCAGATAGTCTAACTCTGCCAGCACCAATCCTCATTCTCCAGAACAACTTACCTAAATAACCTTGTAGAAGCTTACACTCTCTGCTTGCGATTTCGAGTATGGTTTTGATTTTGGTTGACTCTGTGTCTCCTGGATTACAATCTCTAAGGCCCCAAATAAATGGTTGCTTTATAGCCTTATCTTCTCGGTCGACAATGCTCAGGGTTGTTTCATAAAGAAATGATCCAAAAACAACATGACAAAGTGCAGGTGACTGCTGATCTTTGAGGTCTCTTCCAATCTTTAGACTAGGTAGGTGCCTGTCTTCTGTATTCTCCTACTGCCTCGTGCTTGTTCTGAATCTGTCCTTCACCATCTTTTATTAAAAATTTTGGTGCCCAGTGTAGTGCCTTATACACAACAGGTACACAATAAGTGTTTATTGCCCTGATGATGGGAATAGAGGAGGTGGAAAAGCAGATGTACTGATTGCCAGACAATGAATAAAGTCCTGGAGAGACTGAGCTACATCACAATTTATTTTTAGATAAGCCACTGCTCCTGGTCTAGTAGACGTACAAGCAAAATTGCTTATTGCTAGACTCTGTTCAGATTTATGTTAATTCTTTCAAATGTTGAATTTCAGCTATCTCTATAATCCAATAGGAAAGCACTTAATGTGTTGATCTTTCAAAAATATATATTGGGGCTAAGAAGTAAAGGGGGGAAAAATGTATCCTGTTGAATTTGCAGGAAGCCAAAGATGACAGAACATAAGTATCACATATGGGTTATGATTAAAATTTGTTGAAGTGAAAATTTCCATTCCTGTTCAGTGGGTCATTAGATCTGTACTCTGTAAAAAGTGTAAAATGAAAACTAAACCACCCTCCTGGTCCTCTCTCAGCTTTAAGTATGTCCTTTCCAAAACCTACTTTTCTTTAGGAGAGATAAAGGACATACCAAAGAAAGAATGTGAACCAATCAAGAAAAGAGCTTTCTTCACAGGCCTAATTTATGGTAGTTCTCAACAGGAGGTGATTTTGCCTCCTGGGGATATTTGGCAATATCTGGGCATATCATTGATTGTTAAACTTGGGGGACGGTCATGCTGTTGACGTCTAGTGCACAGAGGACAGGGTTGCTCTTTAACATCCCAGAATGTACAGAACAGCCCTGTTCAACACAAAATCATCCAGCATAAAATGTCAATTGTGCGGAGTTAGGAAATCCTGGAAACTCAACTATGAATGCATTTTATATAATGAGGAAGCAGGTAAGAACCTATCTAGATAATTTAAGTCACTAAATTACTTTTTCTAGAAAAAAATACATACAAGTAAGTTAATTAAGGGACTCTTGGCTTATGGTACCTTATGGTATCTATTTTGATGTTCACTTCTTTTTGACTATGAAAATGAAGACACTAATGTGAAATAGAAGAAAAAGAGGGATAAAAGATCATAGGAAAGAAGTGGATAAAGAGAAAAAGAGTAGGGGAGTAGTATACAAAGGAGGAACGGAGAAGCAAAATGAGAAAAAAGAGAAGACTATAAGAAAGAAATGCAGGAGGTGAACTGACAATATAAATCAGAGTTCTATTTTTATTATACTGAACACTAAGGATAATCTTTAATTATTAGAGGAGTATCTAATTCTCTTTTTCTCTCTCTTCTATGGATTCTTCAGAAGAGCCACTTACTGTATCAACAGGAATGAGAAGAGATCGTCTGTCTTGTATTTATGAGTACAATAAGAACATATATTAAAAATAGGGCTTCATTCATTGCAAGCTGCTAAGAGAAAGTCATCCCTGTGCCCCATATCTACAATGGCACTCATCTCCATCACCAACTCTTTTTAAAACTCAACCCCATCTGATATGTTCTTTATTAATGTGTTGCTTTTAAAATCATAAGAATTTCTTGAGATATATTTTATATACCATTCAATTTATCCATTTAAAGTGTACAATTCTATAGTTTTTAGTATATTCATGAATATGTACAACCATCACCACAGTCAATTATAGAGCATTTTCATCATGCCCAAAGGATACACTGTACCTTTAGCTATTTTCATAACATTCCCTCATTCTCCCCTCTCCAGCCCCAAACAACCACTAATCTGCTTTTTCTAGATAGCATTGCCTGTTTTGGTATTTTATCTTCTGAGAGTTTTATAGTTTGGCTCTTGCATTTAGGTCTTCAATAATTTTTCCTTGACAATCTGGATGATTTTTACTTATATTTCTTGTGCAGTTGCCATAGTAAGGCTCTCTAACATGCTGTAAAATAGAAGTGACAAGAGCAAATATCCTTATTATGGTTCCAGTCTTAAGAAGAAAGCATTCAGGGGTCCCTGGGTGGCTCAGTCAGTTAAGCATCTGACTCCCGATTTTGGCTCAGGTCATAATCTCAGGGATGTGAGATTGAACCCCATGTCGGATTCCACACCAGGCATGGAGCCTTCTTAAAATTTTCTCCCTCCCTTTCCCTTTGCCCCTTCTGCCTCTCTTCATCTCTCCCTCTCTCATTGAGTAGGATGTCTCGTCCTACTCAATCTTTCTATCAGTTTGGAGGTGTTCCTGTTTTTCCCTAGTTCATGGCATATTTTTATCATAAAAAGTCATTCAATTTTGTGAGTGATACTTTCCACTTCTGGGGAGAAAATCATGGTTTTAAAGATTATTTTGTGGATATGATGTATTATTACATTAAGGCATTTTCTGATGTTAAACTGACCTTGCATTCCTGGGATAAATCCCATTTGGACATGGTGTATAATTGTCTTGGTGTGTTACTGGTATCAGTTTGCTAGTATTTTGTTAAAAAAATTTTTGCAGTCCACATTCTAAGAGATATGGGATTGGTGGTTTTTTTTTTTTTTTTTAATTTTTTATGTCTCTCTCTAGTTTTGTATCAGTCAGGTTTAAACTCTCTTCACAGAAAGAATTGGGAAATGTTTCTCTTGTTTTTTGGAAAAGTTTTCGAGGAACTATTATTAATCCTTCTTAAATGTTAGGAATAATTCATCTGTGAAGTCACCTGGGCCTGAGCTTTCCTTTGTGGGTAGTATAATTCATTTCTACTTGTGATTTGTCTATCCAAATTATCTATTTGTCCTTGAGTCAGTTTCAGTAGTTTGTGTCTTTTCAGGAATTTGTCCATTTCAACTATGTTACCTATGTTACTTGCTGACATATAATTTTTTACATTCCTTTATAACACTTTATATTTCTGTAAGGCTAGTAATAATGTGTCTCTTTTCATTTCTGATTCTAATAACATGAGTCTCATTTTTGTTTGATCAATCAGTTAATGGCTTGCCAATTTTGTTAATCTTTTCAAAGAACCAGCTTTTGGTTTAGTTGACTTTCTTCTGTTGTTTTCTATTCCCTATTTCATTAATACCACTATAATTTTGACTATTTCCTTCCATTTGCTTACTTTAGGTTTATACCACTCTAATTTTTCCAGTGTCTTAAGGTAGAAAGATACATTATTTATTTGAGGTCTTCCTTCTTTTTTAACATAGGCACCTACAGCTACAAATTTTCTTGTGTGAGCTGCTTTGGCTGTATCCTATAAGTTTTGGTATTTTGTCTTCATTTTCATTAATTTAAAAATATTTTCTTTTTTTTAAATTAAAAAAATTTTTTTTCAGTGTTCCAGAATTCATTGTTTATGCACCACACCCAGTGTTCCATGCAATATGTACCCTCCTTAATACCCACCACCAGGCTCACCCAACCCCCCACCCCTATCGCCTCTAAAACCCTCAGTTTGATTCTCAGAATCCACAGTCTCTCATGGTTTGTTTCCCCCTCTGATTCCCCCCAACTCACTTCTCTCCACCTCCCAATGTCCTCCATGTTATTCCTTATGCTCCACAAGTAAGTGAAACCATATGATAATTGACTCTCTCTGCTTGACTTATTTCACTGAGCATAATCTCCTCCAGTCCCCTCCATGTTGATACAAAAGTTGGGTATTCACCCTTTCTGATGGAGGCATAATACTCCATTGTACATATGGACCATATCTATTTTGTCCATTTGTTTGTTGAAGGGCATCTTGGCTCTTTCCACACTTTGGTGAATATGGTCATTGCTGCTATGAGCACTGGGATACAGATGGCCCTTCTTTTCACTACATCTGTATCTTTGGGGTAAATACCTAGTAGTACAATTGCAGGGTCATAGGGTAGCTCTATTTTTAATTTCTTAAGGAATCTCCACACTGTTTTCCAAAGTGGTTGCACCAACTTGCATTCCCACCAACAGTGTAAGAGAGTTCCCCTTCCTCCACACCCTCTCCAATACTTGTTGTTTCTGTTTTTTGAGTGTTGAGTTTGAGGAGTTCTTTATAGATCTTAGATATCAGCCCTTTGTCTATAGTGTCAGTTGCGAATATCTTCTCCCATTCCGTGGGTTACTTCTTTGTTTTGTTGACTGTTTCCTTTGCTGTGCAGAAACTTTTGATCTTGGTGAAGTCCCAAAAGTCCATTTTTGCTTTTGTTTCCTTTGCCTTTGGAGACATGTCTTGAAAGAAGTTTCTGTGGCCGATGTCAAAGAGGTTACTATGGGGACGTATTGCCTATATTCTCCTCTAGGATTTTGATAGATTGCTGCCTCACGTTGAGGTCTTTTATCCATTTCGAGTTTATCTTTGTGTATGGTGTAAGAGTTTCATTCTTCTATACATAGCTGTCCAATATTCCCAGTACCATTTATTGAAAAGACTGTCTTTTTTCCACTGTATGTTTTTTCCTGCTTTGCCAAAGATTATTTGGCCATAGCATCAAGGGTCTTTATCTGTGCTCTCAATTCTGTTCCACTGGACTATGTGTCTGTTTTTGTGCCAGTACCATACTGTCTTGGTGATCACAATGTATTTGGATTTTCCTTTGACTATTAGTCTTTTAGGAATGTGTTATTGAATTCCTAAATATTTGCAAGCTTTCCAATTTCTTTCTGTTATTAATTTCTAATTTTATTCCATTGTAGTCAGAGAACCAATTTTGTATTAGTTCTATCCTTTTAAATATATTGAGGTTTACTTTCAGGTTTGGCATATGGCCTGTCTTGGAGAGTGTGTACATGTGCATTGAGAAGAATATATTCTGCTATTGTTGGGTGAAGTTATTCTGTGGAAATCTGTTAGGTCTAGTTGACTCCAGTGCTGCTCATGTTTTCTAAGTGTCTGTCTTTCTTCTGTCCTGTAATTGTCTGTTTTCTTTTCAAGGCAAACAATTTATTTATTTTTTATCCGCTACTAAATTTTTGGCACCTAGAACAATGTGTGCCACATAGTGGGCTATCATTAAATGATTAATACATTCATATTTTAGTAATTGTATTGGAGACCTTATGAATGAGGGAATGATTAAAAGCAAATTTGAGTTTCAGTTTTGAAACTTACACCAACTCTAATTCTCAGCTTACACATCAAATTTTGACCATCCATCTCCTTAATGAATGTTATTGACCATAAAGAGGACAAACACAAGAGAGAGGAAAGCACCGTGCTGCTATTCACAGGAGTGACAGAAGCATGAATCCTTTGGGGGCGTGTGTTGGGATGTCTGTGGTAGTAAGGACAGCATGGATTTCAGTGTAAACCTTGAGTGTTTCAGGTCACTGGAAATGCTGAAAAGAAGACGATCAAGGACCAGGAGTTTGTTTCTGAGGCTAGATGGTAACGGATGTTCTAAAATACAGCATAAAACCCCCAAATTTGCTTAATTCTACAATATTATACCAGGAGGGAAGATTTCTTTCTGACCTCAGCTGGTGATCAGTTTATGCCCTGATGTATGTGATTTAATGGTCTGTATCATTTTTATCATGTCACTGCAGATGTTATTCTTACTCATATGAATGCCTAATCCTCTTGTTGGATACTTATCCTTGCTAATTATCTCTACTGTGTCTGAAGCAAGACACTCACAGCCACAGATTACGAATGGAAGTGACTCCTCCCTACAGCCAAACCAGAAAAAAAGAGGGGGGGGGGACGGGGAGGAATCTCAAAGTTTATGGTAAAATATACCTTTGTTTATGGTATAGAAACTCAAGATTGCATTTTGGCAAGGGTGAGGTAGCTTTATTAAAAGAAGACACTCTGTTTTTATGTTGCTTTGCTTATATCATGCTCAGAGAGAGAGAAACCACATTTTAATTTCTCCACAAGCTGAAACCAAGTGTGAAAAACTTGACCTAAAAAAAAAAAAGTAAGAAAGATGTCACTTCCCAGGAAAGTCCAAAAACCTATCAGTGTGCCCACGTGCACACTCATACTCTGTGAATTCTCACATGTGAGATGATGCAAAGAATGAAGCACTGAAGTCTGGATAAGAGCAGGCTTAAAAAATAGCAATTAAATATTCAGTATGTGCCTCTAGGACCAATAGATAATCCAACCTCATGCTTGCTCAAAAACAAACAAACAAAAAGCACGCAACAATGATTGATTCCATGTTCTGCAAGTAAGTTTGTGGGAACCTGGATGAGTCACTCCACCTCTGCAGGTCTATAAGGTCCCTCGGTTCTACAATAAGGAGATTTTGTTCAATTTTAGGGTCTGTGTATCTGGCATGTGTATAGCCACAGGAACTATGAAGCAAAGGAAGCTTCCTTCTGTGTAAGTTAGTTGGTCAGACCAAATTTTATCAAATGTTCCCTCTTAACTCCAGATGCCAAGGAAATGTTATCATAGAACTGCCATTATGAAGGGAAGTTAGAAATCATCTAAATGGGTTAGTTCTCTGCCTTCAGCTCAGGTCATGATCTCAGGATCCTGGGTTCGAGCCCCACATGGGGCTCCCTGCTCAGCAGGAGGCCTGCTTCCCCCTTTCTCTCTGCCTGCCTCTTCCTACTTGTGATCTCTCTGTTAAACAAATAAATAAAATCTTAAAAAAAAAAAAAAGAAATCATCTAAGTTCAAAGTTTTCACTTATTTATCAGCCTCTATTCTAAATATTCTCTGACATGGCTTCAGGTCATGATGAGAGTCTCCTCAGAGGTGGGGGATTCTCTATCTCCCCAGGCAGCTCTTCCCAATATTCCAAAACACTGCCCGACAGGACGCCTCTGAAGACTATCGTACAGGAACCAATAAGAAACCAATAAGAAACACAGTCTCAATGAGAACGAGAAGCAGCAGCTGAGAGCCAGTGGAAAGCAGAAGGGATCACAAGGTGAAAAATGCAGTTTTTAGGGGCAAGTGAGGGAATTAACACAATTTGAGGTTTCTTGGGTGCCAGACCCCACAGTGTGTCTTTTGTGGACACCAGGCCAGTGAGGCAGATAGGACTTGACTACCTACGTGTAAGAAAACTGGATCTCGAGGTGGAATAGTTTGACCACCAGCACAGGATTGTAGCTTGCAGAGAGCTTGGCTCTCTGAAGCTCCTCAGCACAGTGCATACTGCAGCCTCTCCCTGCTTCTTTTGTCCTCATCTGCTTGCCTAATTTTGCTGTGTAAGTGAGGGTTCATTTTCTTCGAGCTCAACATGGGTCCCCTCCCCCAGCATGAAATTCTCATGTGTAAGTAAACCTCAAGTGTATTGAGTGTACAGTAATTTCCACTTCAGGAGTCCATTTCTCTTTATAGCAGCGATGTCCACAAACTATGGAAAGAACCTAGATGTCCATCAACAGATGCATGGATAAAGAAGATGTGGTATATTTATATATAATGGAATACTATGCAGCCATCAAAAGAAATGAAATCTTGCCATTTGCGATGACGTGGATGGAACTAGAGGGTACCATGCTTAGCGAAATAAGTCAGTCGGAGAAAGACAACTATCATATGATCTCCCTGATATGAGGAAGTGGAGAGGCAACGTGGGGGGTTTGGGGGTAGGAAAAGAATAAATGAAACTAGATGGGATCAGGAGGGACACAAACTATAACAGACTCTTAATCTCACAAAACAAACTGAGGGTTGCGGCGGGGAGAGGGTGGTGGGGTTATAGACATTGGGGAGGGAATGTGTTATGGTGAATGCTGTGAAGTCTGTAAACCTGGCGATTCACAGACCTGCACCCCTGGGGCTAATAATACATTATATGTTTATAAAAAAAAAAGTCCATTTCTCAGAACAGTGTAGAAGCACCCAGACACCCCAGTGTAATTCCCATTCTGGGCAGAGATGACACTGCTCCTTAATAATGTGTGACCAAGATAAAGCCACAGATAACTGCGGATGATGTGTCAGCGCAAGAGATCCAAAATGGTGACGCCCATTTTGTACTCAATACCAATGGCCAGTTCATCATGCTCTAAGACTAATGTGAGATATAGTAAAATAAAAGTGGTAATTGTAAATTTGAGATCAGTTGTCACCTAGTAATATAGTAATCTCCACTCTGACATGTTTAAACAATCTTCATGCATTGTGAGGTCTGCCTCTGTGGTTTTTAAACCATATGACACACCTAATAAAACGGCTTTACAAAAATAAGCTTTACTACTGAACTTCTGTAATTAAATACGTTTATTATAATGGGGATACAATTTATTGGAGCTCTGAATGCTAGTCTGTATAATTAATAATGAAACATGTTTTAATGAACATTTATTAGCAGTATGAAATACAAATATCTTGTACATCAGCTACCATCTAGGAAAACTTCACTTATTCTCTGAGATTAAAAAGCCCTGCATTACCACTGTCAGTGTTGCAGGCTTGACAGCTCAACAATCTGCTCTGTAAAAACTCATTAATTTGGACCCTCACAAATATGGACACTGTGATGATTCAGAAGGTAGTGGGACTTAAGTTTGCCCTTGTGCTATCTATGAAAAAGAGTTTGCTAAATAAATTAATCCTATAATCAAGATTATATAAAGGTCTGTTTAACCACTTAAGAGAATTTTCTTTCAAATATCCTACCATCTGCATTTGCATACACACAATTAATATGCCAATACAAATGAGTCCTACTTAAGTCCTTCAAAGGGACTCAGTCCCTTGCTTGCCCCCAAATGATTGAATAATGTTGAGAATCTACTAAGTCTAAAGTGGTGTGTTAAGAACTTGAACTGATACAAAGAAATTTAGGACATGAACAATTCTCCCAAGAAGGCTGTATTCTAATTCAGTGGTTTCTAACGCTGGTTCTACAGCAGAAACATCTGTGGATGTTTTTTAAAAAAAATAATGCACAGGCTCTAGCCCTAAGAGTTCTAATGTGATGAATCTGGGTTGGAGTGCCTGCAAATATTAGAAAGTGATTAGCTGTAGTTAAAACATTACAGCTCTTCCAACAGAGTCTTTTAAAATGCAAGAGTTCTTGTGAGTATTAGTGTCCTAAGCTGTTGTATGTCTTGTTTTCTTGAACAGTGCTGCTAAGGATGCTTTCTTCTAATGTCTAGGTTCTGTCACCAGCAAGGATGGACAGGTGTGACCCTATCCTCTGGGTGAACATATGTCCTTGGTGGTCCAGGACAGTCCTGGTTGTTGGCTATCATACTGGCATAATTATTGGGGTACCTCTTCCGTGCAGTATCAAAAGTGTCAAAGGTTTGGACATTAAATTAGGTCGCCTAAACTCTCCTGTCATTCTTTAAGTTCCTGTTAATTATGTCAAAATCACCTCCTCCTGTCTGCCCCCAAAATTCTTCTAACAGGACCATACTACCTCTTGCATCCAGCCTCATCATTTCTTAGTACCTCCCCAGGAGATCCTCTCTTTGCAATTAGTCAGGTTATCGCTGTTCCACTAAAATAAACCTTACGGCACTTAGCATGGTCAGCCAGGTCCCCCAATGACTTGTTCTCTGCCCATTTTCAGATCTCGTCTCTAGCTGCTCTACCCTTCCACAGTCTTACAGATGCCTTTTTCCTTCCTCCGGGCATGCTCTATACTCTGGCCTCCCCTCTCTCCTCTATTATCAGCCCCATGCCCTGGAGGAGCACTAAACACAAGGATCACATTCTTTTTTTTTTTTTCTTTTTTTTGCTAGGTTCTGTTAGTTTTTTGTTTTGTTTTGTTTTGTTTTTCCATTTTATTTTATTTTATTTTATTTATTTCCAGTGTTCCAGCATTCATTGTTTATGCCTGGTGGTGGGTATTATGGAGGGCACTTATTGCATGGAGCACTGGGTGTGGTGCATAAACAAGGATCACATTCTTAATGAAGCATTCTTTGACTTTTCAGGGAGCAGCCACTGCAGGTTTGGATTGCATTGCTCTGTATTCATTTGGTTGTTTTTGTTTATTTTTATATGCCAGTATCAACAATCTTTATTGAGGAATAAAATATGTATTTTTGTTTCCCCAGCTTCTGTCTCAAGGTTTCTACATACTAAATATATCCCTAATATATTTGGAGAGAAATGCAAAATACTGCACTAGCTCGATGGACTGTGTCAAGGAACGCGTTTACTCTGGCCTCTTCTGCATCTGATATCATGTGAAGAAGTCCCTAACATTCTGCAGGGATCTTGAGTAAATGACCTGTCCTGTATCCAGGTTTACATAACTGTAAAATAGACACTTTAGAGTGCCTCCACAGCGCAACAAGGGCATATTCTCAGCTGTCTAGAAGATGATTAGTTCTAGATAGATGACAATTATTTTAAATATCATAAGGAATATAACTATTATTTCTAGTTCCCATAAGATCCTAAACAAAATAGGAATAGTTGATGAAAGGTACGACTGTTCCCACACATACACGAGTCATAAATCTCATCCTAAAATCCATAGTGATGGCTGATAATGAGGGATAGCATTCTGGCTGATGGCCTGTTGTAAGATTTTTTTAAAAGATCTTTAGTAAGGGCACCTAGGTGGCTCAGAGGGTTAAAGCCTCTACCTTCGGCTCAGGTCATGATCCCAGGTCCTGGGATCGAGCCCTGCATCAGGTTCTCTGCTCAGCGGGGAGCCTGCTTCCTTCTCTCTCTCTGCCTGCTTCTCTGCCTACTTGTGATCTCCATCTGTCAAATAAATAAATAAATTTTAAAAATCTTTTTAAAAATATATTTATCAAAATAGTGATAAGGAGACCAGTTCTGTTAAAACCAGAATGAACCTTGGCTTCATGTCAAGAAATTCCAAGCTCAAATGTTGAGGTCTGTTACAGAAGTTAAAATTTAATTGACTTCATTTGACTGGTCTTGTCAGAAGCCTTCATTTAAGTTTATTATACCTACTTAAAGCCAAGTTTTAATGAAGAGCAATTCCAGAAAATAAAAAATAAGAGTAGGTTTATGGTAATTATTTAAATTTAGTTAAATTTTGTATATTACTTTTATAAATGAGAGAGATCGGTTCAGAAATAAGGAAAATCTGGTTTCTAAATATGAGATAACCTATGTTCTATTGCAGATTGCAAACTATACAAAGACAAATTAGTTTTGCAATGCCCATTATAGTTATGCAAACCTTTATTTGTTTACTTAACTATTACAAACATATTAACTAAAACTTTTGATAATTACTAGTGTTTGAAGAACAGATTTTGCTATAAGACTATGTAGACTTACAAGAAGAAATCTGAAATTTGGTAAGAGGCAGAGGATTCAGTGAGTTGGTAATTATTGTACGTGGGGAAAACGAAAGCCAATGGTTGAGTTAGCCAGACGTGTCTAAGAGGAGACAAGTAGGTGACTTCACTGTGAATACAAACCGTAGCCACATAGAGTCTCCAGCTTCCGTCTATAGTTTGGACCCAAAATATGCAGATCATCATAAAATTTCAAATTAAAACATTTGATGGAAGTCTCAAGGAGTTTGGCAGGAGGTTGCTAATTTTCAAAACAATCATCTTGAGGGCTCCTATTTCCCCATCGTCATACTGTGAGGCAAATTTACTTTCTTGGCTGAGCATTGTCAGAATGCATTGATAATGTGACAGAACATAAAAGCTATGAACCCAAAGCAGATAAACCTGCCCTGAATTGAAAAAGCACATTTTATGCAAATTTCACTAAGCACTCTTGAATGTGATCCAGGAACATGGAGACTATCTCTCCTAAATTATTCTCCTGATTCCTAAACCTAAACATCCCCTCCTTTACAGCGGGAACTCTCCAGGACAGAGGCGCTGCCCAAGTGTTTATCAGCTTCAGAACTCTGAATGTGGGGGCACCTGGGTGGCTCAGTGGGTTAAGCCTCAGCCTTCAGCTCAGGTCATGATCTCAGGGTCCTGGGATTGAGCCCCACATCAGGCTCTTTGCTCAGTCAGGGGTCTGCTTCCCCCTCTCTCTCTGTGCCTGCTCTCTGACTACTTGTGATCTCTGTCAAATACATAAATAAAACCTTCAAAAAAAAAAAAGAAATCTGAATGTGAATAAGGAATTAGAGAAATGACAGCAAGGGTGGGAAATGGCTGGAGAGAGGAAAGGGTCATGCAAACGCCTGAAATAGGAGGGCAAGAACTGAGAGCTAAAAAAAGAAAAAAAAAAAGACACCCTTTGGCCAGTGGACAGGAAAGAGATTTGCCAGCTTCAGGATTTTGATGTGTTAATAAATCAGTAAATGGATAATGTCCTTGACCAGAGATTTCATCTGAAATACGTAAATACCCTCCGTCAGAATTTGCAAAATTCCCAAGCATAATAAATTGGAAGAACTACCATTTTGCTTTACACATGACCTCACAGGTAGCAAACACCCCTTCGTTTATTCTCGTCTGACCAAATGACATTAGTGTGACTGCGACTGTGGGAGGCAAGCACTATTTCCCAAACGGCAACCTTTCTCAACTCAAACCCAACCATGTACCCAAAGACTTTCAAACCAGCTACACTTTTACCTTCACCTATGGACAGTTCCATTTCTAGAAATCTAGTGACGGGGGAGGGTGGAAGCCCAAAATGTAGGACTTGGAGAATTTCTAGGATTCTATTCCATCAACAGGTTATCCCAGGAGGGGACCCAGCCCTTATCTATTCCCAAATTAACAACAGTAGAGGATTAACTGCAAACCTTCCTAGATATTCATTACTTTGAAGTACAGCCCCAAACTAAAATTTCTTGAGTTGAACAATGTCAGCTGTGGGCCACACAGCCACAGCCAGTGTCTACTCAGTGCTCATAATGGAATTGCCTGTCTCTCTTTGCCTTTGCCCACAGAGACCTTGTTTGTGTGGTGGATTTGAATAAAGCTTGTGAGGATTTGGATATGTATTTTAAAGCTAGTAAACTGCCATTTCATTTATGCAGAAATTATCTATAGCATAACCATACTTGCAATTATCCAAAGCAACATCACAGGAAGCAATTTAAGTTGACAGAAAGAAAATCAACCCACACTACATTTTCAGATTACAGATGGCAGCAGAAAGCATCAGGAAACCACAGTCTTGGGCCAATCACCAACTCCCGGTGAGAGAGCCTTTCTCTCCCTCAGTCCAGGACACTTCAGCCATGTTCTTGGCCTCATGTCCGGCTCCCCAAGTGGCTCTATCCATTTTATCTCCTGACATTTCTTTTATTAATGCCCTTTTGAAAGGTGAAGTAAAACCCTCTTGAAAATACAAATAGTCCTTGCATTTAATCCCCTCTCCTGGGATTCTCTACCAGGTTCCCCTCCAACTCTCTGGAACATGTTTCTCTGTTCCTTTGCCCAGAAAAATGGAGTTGGATGCTACCCAATCATACTTGCGCACCAAGTAAAGACAGGCAAATGCTATTATTATTGCACAAAAGCCTATAGAAGAGTGTGAGGGCTAAAATCCTCCTTGTGGAGCAACTCACTTCACACATTTTTTATAATTTTTTTCCATTAAAGTATTTACTAATTGAGAAGTTTTACGCCTTTTATTTGTCAGGTGTTTATAATTCTGCCATTATGTTCAGTAGGTAGTTTTGCACTGTTACCATTTGGAAGGCATGAACAGGATCCAATTTAAGATACAACTTACGGCAACTGGTCCAAATTCAGGCCCTGTTTCCAAGTTCTTCTGAACTAGGAGTTGCCTTTATCCTTAGATATTTTTCACTGTGGTTCTGGAAATTGGTCTTGCTACCACAAGACTAGATCTATCAGGGGCTTATTCTGAACACTCATAAAATCCTCTCCAGAATCCCAGCAACGGATGCCACATCCTGTGCCTAGAATTCCATTTCATGTCAGGCCCAAATCAGTGAGGTCATCTTGGCCAGTCCAGCCTCCCATAGAGAAGGATGACCATTCCTCCTAAGGAAGAAGGGAGAAAACCGGCTGCTGGCTGGCAGGCGCTGGTGCCTGACAGACATTTGGACATACAATGAGGTATAATCTGGTTTGATTTTTACACTACAAAGATGCCATGTAGACCCACATTTTGCCAGGTAAATGGTAAAATGGTTTATCATTTTAAATCATTTTATGATGATTTTAAATCATCATAAAATGATTTAATAAATTCAGTGTTGAATTTATTGTCCTGTGAAGGCAACAGATATCTACCCCAACTCTACATTCCCCTACATCCCTACCCCAACTTGAGAGGGGATTTTATCAAAAGACTTTCAGTGAACCTAAACCAAGAAAGAGGTATTCTGCAGAAAATGGGAACTTAAAAGTCATTTCCTCTCTCTGCAACTGGCATCATTTCTGATGCCAGGAATTTCAGTTGTGTAAGAAAATAGTTCTAGATCCAGTTGGTAGCTTACCCACAGACCATGTATGCACTCAGGTATTTAGCAGGTCTCTGGTCCCTGCTTTCCCTGAGGGCCTTTGCAAGAGACCCAGCTGTCTGTTTCTTTGCTGTAAACTAGTTAGTTTAAAAGCAGTCCTAGGGATGGGACCTGTTCAGGAAAGAATGGATTTTATGCCCTGCTTATTGCCTTCCAAATGCCAGGAGCTTTTCAGAGTAATAGCAACTGGTGTAAAAAGAGAATTTGAAATAAAAGAAGCTTTTATTGCCCCAGAAAGAGGCTGCCCATAAACTTCCCACCTGCCTTAACCACTGGGGAATGTGTATGTGTGTATATATATCAACAATTTCTGGCCAATGAGAATTTACCTTTCCTATAAAAACAGAGGAGGAAAACAGGATCAAACTTCTCTAATTGCAGCTGTCAAATGCATTCCAGTTTAACACTTCATGCATTCTGTCATCAAGAGGACATTTTACTGCTGGTGCTGATGCTGTGCCCTTATGCAAAACCTTTCATCTTGGAATATCAAAGATTTCTGCAAATACTAATTCATTAATTAAGCCTCTTGATGACTGTTCAGAAAAAGAGAGAAGAAAAATGTATTTCAAAAAGAAGGAGACTTAAAATTCGGGTTGTTTGGGTGGCAGCTTCAGTGAACAAAGGATACCATTTCCCTGTGTCACTGTGACCCCCCACAAATCAATCACTGAATCCAGAACGGGCCCTTTTCTATGAAGATGCAAACATTTTTCAGATGCAGGTTTCCCAGGTTTATCTTCAGTTTTTAATGAACCTTCTTCTTGACACTTGGTCCCATCATTTGTCTCTAATTCTGTTGTTCCTTTGTTCTCCTTCTCTAATAGAATGTGAAACCCTGTGAACTTGCTGAGATATCAGTTTGCACCCGAGTTGCAGTAGAAAACCGTGTTGCTAAAACCCCACCCAAGGGAGAGGGAGAGTTGCCTTGGATCCAAGCTAGGTTTTCAAGAAACTGCTCTCAAATGCAGAGCCAATAACAATGTTTGACTATTTTGGTCTTAATTAGTTGAAATGCTGAAGCTCAAAATAAATCAAAATACAACGTTATCACCCCAAACCAATATATAAGTAAAAGAGACCAGAGAATGTTTTCTTCTCCTTCTGCCACCCAACAGGTGTAATCTAAATAAAGTCACAACCAATCCAGAACCAGTATGTGGCTGCCTCTTAGGGTTGTTGGAAGTATAACTTATTTTAATACAGGCCCTAACCTACTTTGAAAGAATGAATGATGATGTAGTTTAGGGAAAAATTACAGGAAATGTGTTCCCAGAACTAGACTACCACCCTTCTGATTGGAATTACACATGCAAGTGTGGTCATTACAATGTCTGAGTCCATCCAAACACATCTACAGGTTACCAGTATTATCACTGGTAATGTCATAAAGAATTTAATGAATTGGCCATGAATACTGTAGGGAATAGTTTGTAAACCCGCACTTAACAGCCACCATGACTAACAGCCATTCAACCAATACTTAGTAAGAGGTACAGACACTGTGTTGGTGTCACCTTTGAGTCTCTCGTGGTTTAGACATTAAAACCTGTATCTACAAAACTACATACTAAGGTTTAATTATTTCTTTGTGCTTGTTAGAACAGATCATACTTACTGCATTGTGCAGAGATTGGGAAAGTGAAGACAATATACATAGAGTCCAGCCAGGAAAATATTATGCAAATGTCTTCTTACATCAAAACCTGTTAAAATGGCATAAGATAACAAGGGGGAAAATCTAAATAGTGCCTAACAAGCAACATTATATTTTTGAAAATGAGCAGAGTAGATAATCCAGAAATAATGATTAGAACCACTCTCTCTATGTAATGCCTTCTGCAGTTCAGCAATCAAGGCAAAGATCAAATCAGCCTGAAAGGAGAATCTTCGTAAATCTATGACCCCTTCAAGGTGAAGACCCAAGTCTATTTTTTTTCCTAGCCACAGTGATAAACAAATCTTTTTTTATTTTTCTTACAATTTATCAAGCATTCTTTGAGTGGCTTTTGCTTACTTGGATTCTTCATTGAAGCGTATTAAGGAAAATTCAAAGTAGAAGATCCCTTCCTTTGAACAGTGTATGTTCTAGTTGGGCTGCCAGGGTACATATTTGTAAAAAGCTCCATTGTAGTGTAGAACTATGTGTGATTAATCTCGAAGGGAATTGACTGTTTTTGCTCTGAAAATTCAGAGGAAAGGATAAGGACACTGTGGAATGGCCTTATTAGAAAATATGACATTATGGAAACACATGATATGAGCTTTGAAAGTTGGTAAGACTGGGAGAGGTAGAGGAAATATTTTAGATACATAAAAGAGAGTAAATCAGAAAAACACAATCATGGAACCGAACACCCAGTGAATATAAAGTCTGGAAAATAAGGGGGGACTCTACCAGGCAGCATGGATAAGCAAAACACATTTTGATTCCTTTGGACTTTACCTCAAGTAAAATCACCACATTCTGGTGAAGCAATTTGCAAGATTTAGATGAGATAGTTAGAAAAATAATACGAGATATTTTGACTGCAAGATAATATGAGCCAATGATGAGGTATGTGGATATTTAAAGACTAACAAAATTTGAGTTACATTAATAGAATTATGGCACCTTGAAATCAAAAGAGTAATAGACCAAGGTTAAAGAACTACACTTAATTCCAGATATCACATGTTAGTTATAAACCAAATCCATCAAAAAGGAATCTAGGCAAGACATTGTACTAGAAACTGGTTTTATAATTAAGCAACTAGAAACTCTGTCTTCTGAGGAATGGTCGAGGTATTTACTAGAAACCAGGTATCTCAAAATGTTTTGAGGGTTGTATATAGAAGAGGAACATAAATGGTGAATGCCTCAAAGAGAGTAAAAGAATGTGCTGCAGGGATCTCCTGGACTTTTATTCTCAAAGCAAAGAACTTCTATTACTCAGAGCTATATAATGGTGTTATCATAATTAGAAATATGATAGCTGAACAAAATGACCATATTTATCTGTGCCATACAAGGACTCCATGTTAGCTGGGAAATTTCACTATATGGATCCTGAGGTCTTTCTTACAACATACACTTTTATTCATATTTTAATTTCATCTATCAAACTATGCTCTGACAAATGATACTCCTTTGTGCAATTTTTATCAAGTGTTAAATTGTGTGGCTGATTTCCACAACATACGCTTCCTACAGGACTCTCTCCACTAGAAATCTTCTAATGGTACTGGAGGACATTGTCCGTGTTTTCTCCACTTGGAAAAGAAGATAGCTTCTGAATTTGAACCAGGATCAACAAAGAGTTGGGTTTTTAATCATGCTATCTAGTACATATTTCCAAAGAAATTAGAAGTTTGAAATATGCAACTATCCTGTATTTGCATTTTTATGAAAAGGAGATTACACAATGGAGTTCTCTGTCAACTATTTATAAATAACATATTTCTTTTTATCTCATTCATAAAGACTTCCTAATAGTTGTTGAACTTGTTAGCTTAACTCCAACATCTTCAGATTCAAATGGTTTTATTATCCTTATTGAAAACAGAACACCATTTGTGAATTGGATAATCAAATAATGGCTATATGCAGTAATGAAGCTATTGCATTAATTTAAGGTCATTAATACAAATGCAAATGACCCAGGGCTGCAAGTCTGAGTTGAATAGAGCAGCAGAATATATCCATCCAGTCAGAGGATGTTTGAATTTTCAGCCATACATGGATTGGAATCTCCATCCATCTATCACACGTGGCTTCTGGTACCCAATTTTGCATCTTTTACATGCTACTCTGCAGGTAAGATTCTCCTGCTTCTATTTTTTTCACTTTTATCTTCCTTATGAAGGTGTTGGCTTATGTTCCTGTGAATTAAGTTGTGCTGGTTTTCTTCCAGCTCATATGGTGACTTATAGAAAGAAAACAGTTGAGTTATTTGCATGACCTTTTATATTCATTTTGCATGAAATGAAATCATGTGCTTTTCTTGTAAAAGATACTAATGCCACTCAGCAGTGTATAGGGTTAATTGTTATTTTAATGAGAGTGACATGCAGCACTGGGTAAGAATATGATTTTAAAAGCTACAAGCTATAAAGGTCACATATCAGTGGAGTGGCAAGTTTTATGGCATATTGCTAAGAACCTGGTCCACTCTATGCTCACAATCATGTTATTCTTTGCCTAGTGCAGGCCATATGGTTTGACAGCATACTAGAATTTTTTACTGGAAAACATTGTATCTTAAAATCTTTCCAAATAACTCAATGTTCAACCATGAAATTATGTGATGGAACAACTTTAGATGTAGACAGCATATCAAAGATTAATAGTTATACTAATAAAGTTATAATTCCATGATAGAAGTTCAGACCAGATTTCACTAAATATTTACAGAGACAATACCTTTGGGTAACCACTGTTGTCTGTGTGCTTATAATTCCAAGCAGCACTGAGTGCTATAAAGACAGTGCATAGGTTTATGTCATAGGTAGTGACACTTAAATGGTGCATCAGAGGTGGCTTCCCTGAAGAGAGAGCATTTGAACTAATACTGAGGTACTGAGGAGCCAGAAAGGTTAAGTTCAGGCAGAGGGAATAGTAAGTGCAAGGCCCAAAAATAGAACTAAAGTGTTCTGTTAGAAAACAAACAAACAAACAAAACTAACAAAGCCAGGGAGAGGAGAATATAATAGAAAGGGCAGGGAGTTGTTCATCTTGAGGCCTAGGAGGCCACTAGTACATGGGACATGGAGTTGGATTTCATTCTAAGGAAAATAAGAAATCACTGGTGAGGCCCAGGCAGGAACGTGACATAATTCAAAGTAACTGCTGCTATGGAGAAAACACTGAAGTTGGCAAGAGTAACAGCAGGGAGATTGCGGTCAAGATGGCGGAGAAGTAGCAGCTGAGACGACATCAGGGAGCTGGAGATCAGCTAGATAGCTTATCAAACCATTGCGAACACCTACAAATCCAATGGGAGATCAAAGAGAGGAAGACCAGCAATTCTGGAAACAGAAAATCGGCCACTTTCTGGAAGGTAGGACCGGCGGAGAAGTGAATCGAAAGCGATGGGAGGATAGACCGCGGGGAAGGGGCCGGCTCCCGGCAAGTGGCGGAGCAATGGAGCACTAAATTGGGACTTTTAAAAGTCTGCTCCACAGAGGGACATCACTCCAGAGGCTAAACCGGGGTGAAGCCCACACGGGGTCAGTGTGGCCCCAGGTCCCGCAGGGTCAAAGAAGGATCGGGGGTGTCTGAGTGTCGCAGAGCTAGCAGGTATCGGAGCGGGAAGCCGGCCACAGAGACAGAGCCTAGGAGTGAGCTCTCAGCTCAGGGTTACCTTGAACCGGTTGCAGGCTGGGTGAGCTCGGAGCGCGGCCAGAGGCGAGGGAGATGGGAGTAGCCAGGGCTTTTCTCTGAGGAGTGGGGCCCCAAAATCTCAGCTCTTCCGGGCCGGAGACTGGGAGGTCGCCATTTTCATTTCTGTCCTCCGGAATCTACGGAAAGTGTTCAGGGAACAAAAGCTCCCGAAAGCGAAACCGAGCGGATTACCCGGCCCCTGGTAAGGGCGGTGCAGCTCTGCCTCAGGCAAAGACACTTGAGAATCACTACAAAAGGCCCCTCCCCCAGAAGATCAAAAGAAATCCAGCCAAGACCAAGTTCACTTAACAAGGAGAGCAGCGGAAATCCAGAGGAGGAGAAAGCAAAGCAAGCAAAGCGCGGAATTCATGGCTTTCTCCCCATGATTCTTTAGTCTTGCAGTTAATTCAATTTTTTCTTTAAAGGGCATTTTCCTAGGGTCTTTGCCACCCTTTTAGTATTTTATTTGCTCCTTCATATAATCTTATCTGGAAAAAATGACAAGGCGGAAAAACTCACCACAAAA